>LXKZ01000454.1:0-29137 GCA_001856765.1 Endoconidiophora polonica
AAGGCTTAAAAGTCTGTCCAGTAACTAATCTGCCGTCGTTTGATTGCGTAGCAATGTAGGTAGCTGTTCAATACACACACACACTTGTCTACCTCCATTACATACTGAACTTAACAGGACAGATTAGCATCAGTCTCTACTTTCAAGAGATCGATATCAGCTGCATAAAGGTGCAAAGACGGCTTGAAGCGAGCCACTGTAGCTTCTCTACAGTGTGGTTTTTCTCGTGTAAATCTCTTCCTCTTTTATGCGACATGTGTAATGTTTCCAACCCGCACACACACTCGTATTATCTACTTTACACCCGCATCAAGTCTTTTCTTCAGTGGTATACTGTGCTATCGCCTAGCTTCTCCTTCTTCAGTGACTGATACTTTCCAGGCAGTATAGTCAGAATAGTACTCTAAAACTGGCCGTATTCCTTCTCTTGTGCAAAATGCCCCGACAGAACGAAGAGTTAGCTGTTTGCTTTCAGTCTTTCATCCTACTTTCCTTCCTTGTTTCGTAGCTTCCTACTATATAGTCCGACCATTAACAGCTGCTTCCATGATATTCCTTCCAAAAAAGCCTACATTCTCTTTATCCATCCTCCCCGTCCCGCTATATCCCGCCTGAAATGGCGGAAGCTACGCTTAGTTCCTCCAGGGAACTATTCTTCCAGGGCTTCTACCGCTTCCTTGAGACCTTGTCCTAGACGTGATAAGATATATCAGTTATACAAACGTCTCGTGATTCCCATGATATTCTAAACAACCTAGCTAGTTATATTACCAGGCAGCCGGCTACTGCTAGCTGTTAACGGGCCGTCCGTCATGTCAGTAGTCAACTTCGGCCTGTTAGTTTGGTAGAAGCAGGAAAAAAGTATTGCTAAATAGTCAATCGCTGGAAGGATCTGCGGTCACATACTACTCTTTACCAGCAGTTCTTTCTAGTTATAGGTAGTCTCAACGGGAAGATTTGATCATCATACAAGCCAAGTCCGGTCCTTATGGCTTCTGGAAAAAGGTCACTAAGACGAGGTTCCTCTGCGCTCCCACCAGAAATATGGACTTTAGGCAGGATAGAGAAGTATTTTCATACTGACCAATGATCGCCTATCTAAAGCCCTCTCCAGCTCAGATATGAGTTGTTTGTGGCTTTGGTACGCGAAATGTAACTAGTTGATATGGTCTACCTTTGGGTTTTCCTCAAAACCTAATATTAGAAGAATACCAGACCGTTTGCATGTAGCCTATCCCTGTCCAGATTTTCAATATGATGATACTAAATAGTAAAAATCTTGAGATGTTTCTGTATTAATAACCCAACCCTTCTGGTCTCACATCACCGTTGTAGAAACCCGAAAGTTCCATTAGATTTCAAGGAATATGGGAAGGAGTTGCGTAGTTAAGATGATTACAGAAGTACTAAAGTGGTAAGTTTTTATTTGAGATTACTAGTCGTGTTTCAAGATATATCGAATAACCCTAAGGAATATCACTAACCCCTGTTGATCTCCAGTCAGTAACCGTGATGTCTACCTAGAGTTGAGATAATTAGCCCAAGAATGGGCTTCCGGTCTTGGCGGATATATGATGTTTGCTAATCTTGCACTTGTTGAGGCTCCTAGTAGCTTCGCAGGCCGATGTAAAATTGAGAAAGAAAACGGTAGCGTCAGACGTCGGCGTTCCGTCTCGAGCATTGAGGCGCATAGTCAGGCCGTACAGTTCATGCTTTAGATCAGCCCTAGTGATAACATCTACTACAACAGAGAATAGATGAGGCAACTTGTAGCCTGAACGTAGGCGAGTAACTTGAATGGGATACAGCATGATTGATTGCTGTCCCTGCTGTGAGGAAGAACCCTGTGCTAAAGCTGAAGTGGAAGCTGAAATGGAAGCTGGCGAGGCTAAGAAGCGAAAGTTTTCAGAGTTTGTGGGGATTTGGGTCCAGACGAACTTGACGTTTAAGGTTGGAGGGTTGCTCTCAGAGTTCAATCTGAGCTCCGGGAACTTGCGCAGCGGGATGTCCAGATGGAATGAAAGATTTTGAAGGATGACAGCATCACGGACAGGGTCAAACTGTACGATTTCCCAAGTAGCCTATATATCCCAGGAAAATAACGTCAGCTACACATGGCGCTGGTACATACTCCTTAAGGCAATAAATCCTATCTCGGTAATAAATGTACAGAAAGAAAAGATAGAGATAAACAAAGACAGGTACTTACAGCAGCGTTCTGGCATGAGACGTTGGCGGTTGGGGCAGAACTCCACCAGCTTTCAGTAGGCGGCTTTGGCATATTAATGGTTGGGTCGTACACAGTAACTTTATTAGTGGACTTGGCCGAAGCGTTGTTTGCCTGGTGTATACGTTCTTGGATTTTCTCCCTGTAACTTATCACACACTTGGGCTTGACTGCGTTGCTGCCGTCAGCTACGATGGTGCGGCCGTTTAACGCGACTCTTTCAACAATTTCTGATGATGTATACGAGTTAGCTTGTGGTAGGTATAGAATAGAGTATCGAAAAGAGTTTGGAACAGATGAGTGATCTTATCAAATTGATGAAAAGAATGCTAGGAAAAGAAAACATACTCTGTACACGGACGTGTACACGAAAGCTCTCACAAAGAACCCAGGCCGAGCCGTGGCCCGTAACTTCAGTCGCCGAAACGTGGGCGCCGTGACTTTCAAAGTATTGGCGGACCTTGGGAGAGGGCAAATGCAGCGGAAGCTATAGGGATAGGAAAAGAGGAGAACGGATTAGCGTATTGTGAGGTGACAAGAAGACAATAGAAACGAGAGGAACTGGGAAGAAGGCCTCTCCATGAAGTCATGCTATCAAAAGTGGTTGCCTTTCTGTCTTGTCTATCCTTATAGTCCGTAAACTGCACGCTACGCAGTTTCGGGTCTGGAAAGGCGAATATGACTAGAGGGATGACACATCCTTAGCTGTTATGAAGTGTTATCTGAAACCAACCAACAAGAAGCGTTTCGGTGTTTGTTTTTGCGCCCAAGGGAAAGGACAATAACGCTAGTAGAAATTCCTATTCGCTGCAATATCTTTTATCAACAGTTTTGGTGTATGCTTATGTATGTAGATGTGCTCAGAGGTGTGTGGTAGGCATGCTTAAACTGTGCATATCGTCTCTTGGGACTTCCCAATCTGTCCTTTGCCTGTGCTCTAGAAGACAGGAACAGCCGACTGGTTGCATGTGTCATGTATAACAAGTGCTATTACCAGTGTTATTACTAGAGCTTGATATAGCCTGAACAGGGTCAATAAGGTATATCATCGGCTTATCATAACACAAATGAGACGAGACACCCCGATCATAACCATCTAGGTGAAATGCCAAGAAAAACCTGCTTCCAGATGATAAAAGAGGGAAGTATATATTGGACGTGCAATATGCGAATATACGCAAGACGTCGACTGCTGGCCAGATTCTCGATGAACCAAGCTGACTTGAACTTAAGAAGAGAGAGGATCAAGGTCAGGAGAAGAAGGGGAGGGGCGGGACAAAGATGACATCTACAATACAATGAAGATATTGAAAGAGGAACACATCAGACGTATCCAGAACTTACATTGCCCAGCATGGTATAAAAGTTGCCTGTACGAAGACCAGGCTGTGCCACGATGCTATACGTCATCGGCGTATTATGTTTGGTCTCATATTTTGCCGTGGGCACCAGCTCCGTAATGCTTTGCGAGATATCAGCTCGGTTGCCGTTAGTCACACTGTTGTTAGACCCTCGGATGGGTTTGTAGCTAAATGGTGGGTGGCTCAAGCTATTCCCGGCAATATACAGATAGGCGACGGGCTTATAGATAGCCGGCGCTATATCTAAGCTGCTGGTGTAATATCCCGGCTGGCCGTCCTCAAGCTGCTCGGATTCCTCAAGCTGTTCCTGTTGAGTATACAACACGTGACCTGAGTTTTCTCTAGTATCCTGAGACGGCTTTGTTGCATGGTAAACCAGAGTACTGGTGCTATGGTTGGCATGATGAACAGAAGCCGAGTTTCCAGGCAAGGACCGATCGACTAACGGCTTTTTAGTAGGCAGAGAACAATGTTCCATCTTGGCAGCCAAACAGCTAATATGAGCCGGGATAGGTGTGACGGTTGTGGAGCTAACGGCATACTTGTAATATTTTAGAGCGGGATAAGTAATAACTAGGGAGGGGAGAAAGGGCGGGGGGGGGGGGGGGGGGGGGACCAACTGAAGATTCGACGAGACTAGGCTTGAGACAAAGCTTGTGACCTAAGACGGTGAGCAGAAGGTATTTAACAACGAATATCATAGGAGACGGACGACAAAAAGGTTTGACAAGACAGAATGGCAGAGGATAATGATGAGGGGAAAGAAAGTTAATAAGAAAGAGGACGATGAGACGGAACAAGACATCAGAGAGCGATGGAACAAGTGCATCCAGAGTCTTTATATATCTGTTATAAATATAGAATAGCATATCTAAATGCTGAGTCTACAGACCCTCTCCCCTTCATTCGTCTAGTCCATCTTTCCCTCTATTGCCTCGTTCACCGCGGCCTATCGGGCGCCTCAGCACGGTGTTGATCTAATGCTGGGATACAGTGGACTTGGCTAAACCCGGAGTTTTCATCCATTTGATGGAACACTGTATGTATGAAATGTGCACATGGGAGGCGATATCTGTGACTACTAGGTAGCAATGTATGTGTGGCAAGACTCGCGATGCAATGACCATGAACGTAACACAACGAATATCCATACAACATACATGAACAAGTACACATGGGAATCAAGCCGCACCTACGTTAGATCCTTCCTCTAATCCTGTATTGGCCTTATGAGGAATCCTAACTTGAGAAGTAAGAATAGTAATAAAAAGCAATATATGCTGGACGCATTAAAACGCCCGTTTCTGACTATCAGAATGGGCGCTAAGGTACATTACCTACTAAAACATATACAAGTTACGAGTTAAGAGTACTAAACGGGAAAAAATATGAATCCCTTACCTACCTTCTTGTTGTTTGTCTACTTTTATATTCACACTCCTGTCCCGAGTATCTCTCAAGTCAGAAGCTTACACCTTAGTCAATGCAAAGATACACTGTTTCGTTCCAAACAGGGAGCTTCTCGTCGGGGTAGTTTCCGCACACAAATAAGAATCCTTTCACTTGTGAGCTCGGTACTCCGAAGCTGAGACGGCATGAATGAAGACTCCAATACTTTCTCTCTCAGTGAGTACCCACAGCAGTCGCACCATTAGGCTTGTCCCGCCCCATATCTGTGTAGAGATAGAGAAAGATAGGATGCGCGTATGCTGCGTTTCTCTTGAGAGTTGGTCTGGATAAGTGGCTTTTTGCCTTCTTTTTCTCACCATATAAGCACAAGGCTTTTGATTCCTGGCACACTCTGGAGCCTAGAACAGCCAAAGTCACAGTTGTAATTCTTCCCAAGGATATGTATCTGGTGCTTTACCTTTCTTTTTGTAAAATCATTACCTCGGCTTAAGGAAGTCTGCATCATCTAGTAACAGCACAAAATAATATATACTGCCTTTTATCTACAGCTAACAAGGCTGGCTTTAGCCCTGAGTGTAACCACAACACCAAGACCTGCTAAGCTCCATTACTGTTGATCATAGTCGTTTTTTTTAGTAAATATGGCATCTCCAGCTCAGTATATCCCTCTATAGCCAAACCTTGTACTAGCTTGACAACTCAATATAGCATCCCGTCCACGATTGAAAGAGAAGCCTTATATGGCGTTACTGAACAGCCTATATCACCGCCTCTATACCGCGATGCTACCTGAATATGACTCTTGATGGCACTAGTCTGTCTGACAACGACTAGAACTCCCAACCGCTTCCAAAACTGTGGCTTATCACAGTTATTCTAAGTCTATCTGGTTTTTATCCCGACCATAACCCATACTGACTATTGTCCATGTTAACCTAGAAATGTAAAAGCATTCTGTATTGTAATACGTCACACATAATCTACAGTTTGTGCCTACTAACTACTAATATCCATCATCTCATCATCTTATGGCGCTGTAGGAATTATCTAGTCCGTTTGTTACTAAACGCCATGGCCGCTTATTATCTATCATGTAGCCATATCCTCGTTCTCTGCTTGAGTTCTTTGCAGCTGGCCTGCATGTTCTCCTTAAAGCCTCTCGCGTCACTTTGCCTTTGCCCCTTTCTTTTCCTCTAGTCCTCATAGCACCGCCGGAGTTGGGTGCCGATATAGCAGTAAGCTCTAAAGAACTCTGCAGTTCAATAATATGCTATCTTTTCTTTGATTCTCATCTTAGCTATGAAGCGTTACTATATACCACAAATATAGCTATTACCACAACATTGCATATGGGCGTGTCGTTCTGTTCGCTATATCTGGTAGGCGTGTATGCAGTACTCCCTTGAGTATCAATTTACGAAGAAAAACATAGATATCACGTCTAGATCCTTAAACATTGTGTGGTTAATCGACGAAGATCAAATCGACGATTTAAACATTCTGGAAGCGAACCAAAAACTATGTAAGGCCGACAAAAAAGTTGACTACTACAAGAATTACCATGTATAGATACATGCGTATATACATAAGATACCACATATAATATACGGGGCTTGTGCATACAATCACATCACAAAACCTACCACTACAACTAACTACCTGTATACTTTGTACAGCTAGCAAGGCTTTCCTATCCGTCAACGCCACTAACGCATCTTTTCTCAAAAAAAGAAAAACTGCACAACCCGGATCAATATTCATTTTTCATACATAACCACATAACAGGTATGCCAGCGCATCACTCAGTCCTTTTAGCTGAGGAAGAAAATCCCGCATTCTCACAATGCAAAAGAGGCCAGTTGTCCCGACTCGAGCAATGGCTAAAATCTGGCTAGTAATGCCCACTTCAATATTCATAGCACGCATGGATTACACTCCGTAAAATATAGCCGTCAAGATACCATTAATGATAGCGGTCTGGTATTCATTTCATTGTAAAGTTCATCCCACGTTACTGGAATGTAGTACAGCTGTTTATTGTACAGAAGATACGATGTATTCGCGATACTTGCCATTACTATCAGACAAACTTCAATCCAATAATTCCGTGCCTACCATTACCTTCTGTGTGACACAAGCCCTCATTGAACCAGTTGTCGAGTTGTTGAATGCCTAGAACTGAAGTTTTGTAGAACTATTATCTTATATTGACAGGGCTACGATTGAACATGGTGGCATGTTTCTGTTGCCGGTACACAATTTTAGCCATGACACTTCAATTTAATGAAGCCATATCTTCATCTGGAGCAAGAAGGCAGGCCATGGCGCTTGTTTCCCGTACATTCCGCAAGGATCCAAGTTGACTCTTCGCCATAATGGTAGAGTATTCCTGTTCAATATACATTTTGCATTCCAAAAAATAGCACCCATTATGGATTCCATCAACACAACCTTCTATGCATCGCAGACAAAGACCACCAACTTATGTAATCGCCAGACTCCTCACTCTCCAATGTCCTCAGCCACCTCCACCTCTCAGAAAGGTATAACCACCTGAGTACTGCCGCCAGCATTCTGTACTACTGCACTGCTGTACTAGCACTACTGCTTTGATAATGGTGGCTGTTGTTTCTTGAACTCAAATGTGTCATCTAGTTCCGTAGTGCCATCCTCACTATCAGCAAACGACATCTCTCCAACGTCGAGGACTCGCGGTCCAGCTGAAGCAACTGTGACTCCATGTAAAATCCTTGCACTCAAGTTGGCGTTTTCCCAGAGGCCATCATTACCAACTTCCTCGGCTCCCGTCTGCTCGCCATCACTCAAGGCGACAAGGGCACCATTGGTGTTGTCGTTTAGCAGTATTATTGGTGGCTCAACGTTAGCTGCAACCCAGCCAGCTTTGATTTTTGCTGGCAATTTTCCGGGCTTAACAGTCTGTGCAGGATACGGTACGGCCTTCGGCCCTTCCGATAACGGATCCCATGCATAGACGGTGGTGCCTGCATTTTCAGAAGCACATGCGATAAGGAGGAGCTCGGGTGTCTGTGGATGCCAAGAAACATTTGATATAGTACCGTGGAACATCATCACAGCTCGAAGATCTGCCCCATTGAGATCCCATATCCATAATGTACTCCGATAATCCTCAATAACTGTTGCCAATAAACTAGAGCTGCTATCAAAATCCACAAAATAGCAGCCTGGAATGATTTCAGGGCCGCCGATTACTGCACCACTTCGTTCTGGTGGTGAGAATGTAGCGACTGCACGAACGAAGACACTCTGTATTTGTGAATTCTCAGATAACTGCTGCTGCTCTTGCCATATCTTGTCATATTGTTAGTTACGTACTTTAACGACAAACATAAAACTCGATATGCTTACCTGTAAACTATCCGTTGGTACGATAGATTGAGGATGAACTAGCCTCAGTATTTGACTGCCAATTGTCAGATCTAATAATGTAATAGCATGGGTATAGTCACATATTGCTCCTAGTACTGCAGTCCTATCCAAGTGGCAGTGCTTTACTCCAGCTCCCAGGTCAAAATGTTGAGCCTCTGCACCAGTATCTGGCGGGCCTGTCCACGTATGGAACAAGTGGCCGTCTGGTGTGTAGAGCAGGATCTTATGGCCATGAGCAGCACTTTCCCATACTATCAACCAGCGGCCTTTACTAGCCCATGCAACGCCCTGGGCATCGATAGTATCGGGGTAAAAGGAGCGTTCCACATTGCGTGTTCCTGGTGGGTGTATACTAATAGAATCTTTCCCGCCCGTCCGAGTTAATAGAGCCAAATGGTTGGAGTTGGGGCGAAACGACAAGCCACGTCCAGCTGTCGCTGATTGATGAAATTTAGGGTTAGTGATTTCCACAGCAGAAGTGGACGCCAGATTGATGATGGCTAGTTTCAAGCCAAAATGGGATATGACGACGATTTCTGCGTCTGTCGGGCCAAACTGCACGTGAGTTGGCTTCGCCGATGATGACGCCGGATTCCTGATCACGGCCTTGAAGCTGGTATCCAAAGCCGAGTAGACAAGCAGTTTGTCGCCCGCAGCAACGAGGATTTTGGTAGATGAAGGGGCCCATAGCATGTGGAAAATTGATGCCGCGGTGTTGTTAGGAAGTGTGATCTCGTGAACGACATGAAGCGTCTTAATCTCGCGGACTAGAAGACGGTTCTGCTGCACAATGGCAAGCAGCTTACCGTCCGGACTAGTTGCGCATTGCGCAGAACCTGCAATGACGTTTGATGTTAGATATGAGTAAGCTATATCAGTGTAAAGCGGTACTTGCTCTTGAATATCGGCGAGCTATGCATGATCGAGTCAATATACGGTCCTATATTAACGCATGCGCCGGACTCTAAGTTTTATATGAGGAGTCGAAGTTGGCTTCTCCTGGATCTTCTATTCTAGCAGGAATTACTAATTTTATGCCACTGTTATACACAAAACGTGATTGAGCACTTTTTTTCACTTCCCACAGAAACACTCCAAAGGCTCAGATATATATCTTAACGAAATCGATACCTTTATATAGCCGAAGTAGCTTTGTTGACTTTGGCAATCCAAACTAAACAAGCACGCCCAAAGCTTGCTTGCCCCATTAGGCAATGGAGCATCTCGAGTGTGGCTGAGAGTGTGGCGTTATATCTACCAGGGTTCCACTCTATCTTAACACAGTACAAGTGACAAAAGCGGGGACATGGTGATAGCGATGAGTTGAACACTCATAAGCCAGGAAGAAACTCTTATCGCCATCTTTTCATCTTTGAAATTAAAGTTATAATCTTCACATCGAGACGTCTCCACTCCTAGCATCGCACACTTCTCGTCGCTATGAACGGCCTCAAGCTTATAGGCCGCAGCGTTGTGCGTCGTCACAGTCACTGTGCAATATACTGGCCCATACTCAGCTCGTCACTATCGCGTTCCGGGTGCCGGTCCATTCACATAACGCCAGGCCTCTCGGAGGCTTCCGAAGCCTCGCTGCCGACAGATCGTAAGGCCTTTTTTAAAAGCGCTAAGCCGTTCTCTGAATTCCTCACCGATAGCTACCAGCGCCAGCATGACTATCTACGTATCTCTATCACCGAGCGTTGCAACCTGCGATGTCTGTACTGCATGCCCGAGGAGGGCGTTGAGCTATCGCCCTCGCGCGATATTCTCACTACGCCGGAGATCGTTATGTTAGCTTCTCTTTTCGTATCCCAAGGCGTGACTAAAATCCGCCTCACCGGCGGCGAGCCCACCGTGCGCCATGACATCGTGCCACTTGTCCAACAGATTGGAGCACTCCGGTCAAAAGGCCTGCGAGAGCTGTGCATCACCACTAACGGTCTGGCTTTACACCGTAAGCTAGATGCTCTCGTTGATGTCGGTCTAACTGCCATCAACCTCAGTCTGGATACGTTGGATGCGCTCCAATTCCAGCTGCTCACCCGGCGAAAAGGCTTCGACGCCGTCCAGCGCAGCATCACGCGCATATTGGATATGAAGGCTACTGGTGTTCCGCTAAAACTCAAAATCAATTGTGTCGTAATGCGTGGCATCAACGAGCGCGAGATCATGCGCTTCGTCGAGATGACGCGTAATCAAGATCTTGAAGTGCGGTTCATCGAGTATATGCCGTTTGGCGGCAACCGCTGGTCTCGCAAGAAAATGCTTAGCTATGCTGAGATGCTCGCGCTGATCCGCGAAACGCATCCAGACTTGGCGCCAGTCACTGGACCCAAGACAGATACCAGTCGCATCTGGCATGTCCCCAGCTTTGTTGGACGACTTGGCTTCATTACCAGCATGACAGACGACTTCTGTGGCGGCTGCAACCGGCTCCGCGTCACCAGCGACGGAAATCTCAAAGTGTGTCTTTTTGGCAATGCCGAGGTCTCTCTCCGAGATGTTCTACGTCGTATTAATTCCGGTGAGCCAATCGACGAGCAAGCCTACAAGGCGCTGCAACAGCTCTCAATAGCCCGGCAGTCTGGGAAGCTAGAGGCAACAGCCCTAGCGGGCTTGGCTGATGTCGAAGACGAACTACTTGATGTTATCGGTCGTGCTGTTAAGCGTAAGAAAGAGAAGCACGCAGGTCTCGGTGAGCTAGAACACATGAAGAACCGGCCGATGATATTAATAGGTGGGTGATCATTCTTTACATATTGCGTTCCCCGCCACCTTCATACATCTGCATTATAGAGGGCCCATATAATGTCCAACGTTCTCCCATAGTCTTTCGTCATTCTTCATCATTGCGCCACCTGTAAATAATACTTGCCGTCCCCAATATCGTCTACTACCGTCACAAAGCCTCATCGTTTAGACACGCACTGAACGTTGCCTTTCCCCGCTGTAGATCATGCACCGCTATCTCTCAGTCAGATGTCACCAACCATAACCCGGCTTCTCTCTTCGAGGCTCCGTTCCATGCCGCTCCGATATTCAGCCGCTCAGCTGCGCTATATATCGTCTTCACCCCGCTATCTGAAGAATGCTCTGGGGGACATGAATCGGCCATTCAAACTGGATACTGCTACTGCTACTACTACCTCACAGCAAACCATACCCAAGCGCGCGCCCTCTCCAGCCATTCCTGGTCATGCCTCGCCGCCCAAGATGGAGCCCGTTGCCACCCTAACGCACGTCTCCGCCTCAGGAAGTGCACACATGGTCCCGATTTCGCACAAGGTCGTCACCAGCCGCACCGCCACAGCTGCATGTCGCATCGTTTTCTCATCACCTACAGTACCACATCTAATCATCGCCGATGCTTTGAAGAAGGGTGATGTGCTAGGCGTAGCGCGAATCTCAGGCATCATGGCTGCCAAACGCACTGCTGATCTAATTCCGCTCTGTCATCCGTTGACGCTCTCACATGTCTCTGTTGAGCTCAACGTCGACGAAGCAGCGTGTGCTGTTGATGTCCGAGCCACGGTCCAGTGCGATGGCAAGACTGGCGTGGAGATGGAGGCGCTCATGGCAGCGTCTACTGCAGCACTCACGGTGTATGACATGTGCAAGGCAGTGGATAAGAAGATGGTGATCGGAGGCTTAAGAGTCGTCCTCAAGGAAGGCGGCAAGAGTGGCCGCTGGGAGATGCCGTAGAGTTCGCATGCTAGAAAACTCCTATCTGTCATATCTCCCTTCCTTTCTGCCAACTATATAGCCTGCCATTCGTAGCGGTATTCACGACCTCGAAATGCCACCACTAAGCTAGTGTTGTACGTGCAGTGACACCCAAGTGCTTGCTTCGTTGCTATTACTACTCTACCATACAGATAAGCACCAATGTTCTGGTATACTACATTTCACAAGCTCTAGATACGCTCGCATATATTGAAGCCTATGCCGAGATACCCGCTGCTTATTGACACTTATCTCGGTCAATGCCTTGTTTAGTAACTACTAGTAATATAAGTCTGCTAGACTGCCGACAACACCAACATAACATAACTATCTATACTATGCAGTAAACCAGTTGTTACCCCGACATGTTCATTGGCCTCATGTACATTCTTTCGTCCTTTTAGTAGTAGTAAGTATCCTTACTATGGTCTCCGTTGTTCAGCCTGAATCCCATCAACTTCCTCTAAAACACCGATACCAGAAACAAACAAATGTTATATAAATTATATTTGAAACCATATCGTTGATATAGCCCCGACATTCGTGGCAAGAAGAGGGGGGATCAGGGCATGAAAAAGAGACCCTTTGTCTTGTGGATCGAAAAGAAAATGCCACGGTGTTGTTAGGTCCTGTAGTATCAGTCTAAGCCTTAATGGACTCGTTAGCAAACCAAAGATCTCATCTCAAGATAGCGGCAGACAGAGTACCGAGCTTCACTGGGAGGGGAAAGAAACACTGAAGGGGCTAATTGTTATGGAGAGTCAGCCTAACGTTCAGGTCCAAGAATTACTGCATCTTGGGGAAGGAAGGGGAAGAAAGAAAGAAGACAAAGCAGAAACAACCAAAAAGGCCCTTTATGATTTCCATCTTCGTCTAAGGTCTTCAGGTTTACTTTCTAGTGGAGACCGCAGACCAACTAAGATACCCGGGAGGACAAACCCAGGTTCGAGTTCCTTACTACATAGTGGTGGAACCAATTACCAATACTACTAGTATGTTCTGTTTAATCTCTTGCTACGAATCTTGCCATTCAGCCTATTCTAATCTATCCTCGCCAGCCAGGGCCGACTTGTATCTACATGCGTACATACTTACTAGGTGCCTTATTTTTCTCTCACCCGCTAGTCTAGTCGGCGTTTACATGACGCCGACCCGCTCACTTAACAAGAGAGAGGGGCTTCTCTCTGTATAAACTATCAGTTTCCTCAGCCTTGATCCCTGCCTGGCTACAAGCAGCCCTCGGTCCTAGGTAGTATCAATGTGTCGTCGATTAAACGATTGCTATGGTCAACCGCCAATGTCCGTAAAGATAAGACTGAATCAACTGCGGCCCAAGCCAGCCACTATTATCCTATCTGAGAGCTAGGCCATATGGACGATCACTCCGCTTTTTGCCATGAGAAGCTTATTTACGCTGTCTAAAGCCAGTCTCTTCTTACAATTTAGAAAGAGGGAGGGGAAGGAGGGCAAGAAGAGAAAAGGACTCTGGGGCCAACTACGGGACCGTGTGTCATCCAATTCTGCGCGGAGCTAGCCTCTGAATTATGTCGTCAATTCCCTGCATAGAACAGGACTGACTGCTTGTTCATCCATGTTGGAGATCAAGCAAGTGCCACCGAAGAAGAGACAGATTCGTCAGAGATCTCAGTACAGATGTAGCTTGTTGAGGTAGAATGACCGGAGCCGAATCGAGGTTATAGCTCAGAGACGCATGGCATCTTTATTTTCCGTATTGTCTGTCGTCTAATCGTCTGTGCTAATAGTTTCCAGGCTCAAGCTCGAAAGCTTAGACAATACGAAGTCCCTTTCCTTTCGTCGACTACTAGTTCTTCCATAGTTACTAGACTGGGAAAATGTGTCTGTGCTTGTCTCTGTTTTTGGAGAACTCACGGATGTTTTCTTTTTTTTTTGGTTTTGCGCGGAGTAATGAATACAAAGTTGAAATATACGAATAAAACCAATAACATTCATCTCACGGCCGAATGCTCGGCCTTCATTCAGTAGTAAACTGATAACTTCATTTGTCTCTTCACCCTAAACCCTAAGAATATACACCAGACTTCCCATTCACTGTCCGCTCGTCATATTTAGCATCTCATAGAATAATTAATAGATAAAAAATATATATCTTTTAAAAAAAATGGTATCCAGAACATGGTTCAGTCGAAATAAATAAATAAAAATACTTGGTAGTCCGTTAAACCTATTTAGAAGAAACGAGTTCTTCTGCTCGTTTGATTGGCGTTGAAGCCAAATTACATGATGCGCAAACTCTCCATATGGGGCCTTGTTCAAGTTAGAGCATAAGACTACTGATATTTGTGTGATCAGTGCATTTCTATTTTCATAGTAGGGCTCTGCTGACCTCATCGTTGAAAATGCTAGAAAACAGTTATCAAGTATGACAGGCAGATTAATAAAAGAAAATCACAACTCGCGGCTCAACATTAGAGTTGACGTCTGTCATATCAGGGTTATGAATATAAACCCTAGGTCAACTACATGTTTTATCTACAAATAGCGCTTATGCTGACGCTGACAGTCTCTTCTCTATTCATTTGACGCTTTCAGATATTTTCAGCCTCCGAAAGTCTCATTTCAAACGTGTTATTGTAATTAACTGCTTTCAACATTGTTCATTGTAATTATCAGTATATACCTTGCCATTGGCTTATGCTTTGCCCAGAATCCCGCCTAACTAAGACAGAGAGAGCTGCGAATCTGTCCGAGTTTTTGTTACATAACGCCACTGTTGACGAAAACGGAGCCGCTACCATCTTGATATTGTTGTAATTTAACGTCGGATGGATGTTAGCAGAGCCTCCAAAGAATACATGATAGAGATCAAATATACTAACATATTTTTGTCTTATATCTCGAGTAATAGAACCGATCTTCTATCACTAGTGCTTAAATTAGCGCCTCAACAGAAAGGCAGTACTTTACTACATACTTGCTAACTGTTGGCTGGCCTCTTCCCGGCCCGTACGGCCGTTATAGAGTTTGATCGTTTGCACATACCAGGGTAAATGTTGCGTGGTTTTAACTCACACTGGAATAGATTGGGACCCCTGACCTGAGCTAATAGGGTATTCTTCATTCAGATCCATGGTTGTCTTGCAAGACTATTATACTAGCCTTGCCATAGAAATGAAGCTAAAAGCCAGGATGGCAAGCCTGGGAACGAGGCCGAATCGTTTCATCGCCATGTCCAAATTCTTCTTCCAACAAAATTGTTTCGGCAGAACGCCGCTCATTATGAAACTACTAAAGGCCGCTATTTTCTAGGTGGCAGGATTTAATTTAGGTAGAAAGGTATGTTTCCTCTCTCTACTCCTCTTCAACCCCTTCGCCTGATAAGCGAGTTTTTTTTTTTTTTTTTAGCTAACATTAGTCCCGCCAATACAAGAGAAATGGAAGTGCCCTATGCTCATGACTGAAAGCGTTGTCGCTTATAAACTCTGTAAAAGTTATAGTGAGTAAATTATTATCAAAAGCGAGGAACTCTAGAGCCAAAAAAAAATTGAAGGGCCAAACGTGTCCAACGGCAAGGGCCAGCCGAAACTTAGGCATTACTAACTCTTATGAAGTTAGTCTCGTGTTCCTGTCCTTAAGAAGCATAGCAAATGATTTAGTGCGATATTTTAGGAAGCTTTGGATCAGACTAAACGTCAATTTTGATATTTCCGAACGTCACGCCAGGTTAGTAGATAGACCCCATCTTTTTTATTCTTTAGAATGGGTGGAGTTGAGAAACTAGTAGCAGATGTATTAGTAAAGTTTTCATATTCTATTCTCTAGGGCGCCGGCTACAGGCATTCATTCATATGTGACAAGACAAAACGCCTCAAAACAATAGTTGTAGAGAACAATAATATACCCATGACTTCTAGTAAATGCTACTGGCAGGCTTGCCAGTTCTGACGATACACAACCTCTTATTCGTTGATCCGGACCGATAGAACCTGGTTAAATATTATTCATTTTTGCTACTACGTAGTAGTTACAGCATGTTGCGCATCCTATATTACTAGTCAATTTCATCCACATACTCAAAACGCACAAAGCAAAACTACGGAACGGCGTACATGCGGCGACTGATGTGCACAGCCGGCAAAACAAGCTTCAGGTGAAAGGATGCTTGGTCGAGGTCTCCTCCCTCAAGGAATGATTCCAAGGAATAAAACTGTTTATGATGCAGTACCAATATAATCGTATTTTGGTCGAGATCTGAAGAAAGAAGCATGGTACGATATGATTCTATTGCGAGCATAGTGGCAATGTCGATCACCAGCTACTGCAGCCAGGTCGTTAACCTATACAGAAATCGCCGGCCATTCGGAGGAGCGGATGTGTGTTATTTCTTTTTATTTCTAGAGAAGGGGTTTGTGCGGGATACTAGCGCCTTTGTTTCCTCGTTGCAATGCGGTTGTGGTCTCTGAGGAATATTAAAAAGAGCGAAATATGGCCACTGTCATAAGATTACCAATCTAACGGGCTGAAGAATTTCGTCCGCGGTCTTTGTGACAAAAATGACATTTCGTTTGCATCATGGATTTATTTCGTTGCCTCCTATTCTGAGCTATGAGAATCGCATATTTCGGGACAAGCACATACGAGTTATATGTTGTGTACATCCGCGGCGATACACAATCTGCATGACATTGGTATCGTTCTGGCGGATTCTCGTTCTTTTCTAATGTATGCCCTAATTAGCAATGTGCGACGGATATCGATATCGTACCTGTGCATATGAAGTTCTTATGGACACATTAACGGTGGGCCAAATCCGTCAAAGATGTGGGCGGTTCGATTTGGCATGTCACGTGCCATTGCAAGCGTATGCGTTCTTCTAGATAAGTAGGCAAGTGGGCACCTTCCGGCGGGATCTTGGAAGGCCGGTGGGATTTTGACCAGTTTTGAAAGATGAGCCGTGATTTCTGCTGCCTGACTAATATTTAAGCTACGTTTTTCAAGGTGTAGTAGGTAAGAAGAAGCAATAATTGAGCAGGGAGAAGAACTCATCCTAACTAACTACTGGATGAGAGGGGGAGGAAGCAGTACTCCGTGCATGGTGATCTGAACAGATATCTTTGAACGAACGTCTTTGGATCTTGTGGTATGATTGTATCTCTTTGCTGCCATGCACCATGCAGTCATTTTATGATGCATCACATCGCGCAGTCAGAGAGTGTTTCCCATACATCATACATGGCTTGCATGTAACGCTGCAGCTGCAGATACAGAAGCATACATGCAGCTTCTTGTCGTCTTTACCCTACCATTAAGCAAGCTGCGTCAAGTTGCGCTGCAGGATCATCGACAGACTGGCGGTGAGAGAGATCTCGAGGTGGTGGTGGTGGTGATGGAGGTTGCAATAGTATAAGTCCGGTAGTTCAAAAGGCTGCTTTCTATGCCTTCACTATGGGCTGGGTTTTTACGCCGCCGGAATCGCCTGAACAAGATATTAGGACATTATTGTCCGCAGGCGACTTGATTTCAGCTGGATTATGAAGCCTATAATGTTCAAATCTTCAGAATAATTGCAGGTGTCCTTTGCTTGAGTTTGTTCTAGCGTTTGAAGACATTGACAATGGTAGTTGTCGCAAACATAGTAACCTGATAAATCATTAAGCAGGTGGATCTGGTTACAAAACAGCATGTGAAGCTAGTGAACTCTACTGGCCAATCATAAACCCGCGATAACAGCTTGTCGAACATCATTGAGCGTCCACTTTTCCGTGGTTATCTGATCCCTGTTTTGATAACTTCGTCCCAGCGATTCTGCCTAAAGGGCATCTTTCTTGGCAAGCTCATGAAATTATATCAAGCAACTAAACTGATAACATGAAAAATATCTCTTTGGGCTGTTTCAGTAACGGTAATCTCTATCGTGCTCTACGTTACCGCTCGCACGCACTACAAGTATCTAGGCTAAGTCTTCGACGGGCCTAACTAACCCTCTAAATCCTGCTTTTTTTTTTTTAATCATTAATCTTATTAAGTTTCTAGAACTATGAAGATACACTAAATCCTGCTTCGGCGGTGCTCAACCTTCGCGCTTGATTACTGTTTGCTTTGTGTTTATAGTGGGCTAAGACTCGCCTAACCGTCTTCATAGTTCTAGAAACTGAATAAGATTAATGATTATAAAAATAAAAATAAAAATACTCTTCAACATCGACATACTAGCTAGCTCCTTACACTACAGCTGCCATAAGCAGTACGTACTAATATTAGTAGTACTACTACCACTCCTTATTACAGCCGCAACACCAAAGCACCATGTAAAGTCACTTCACTCGCTAGTGGCCGTACACAGTAGCAGTCGGTCCGCTACAAGCCTGCTTTGCTAATAGTGTTTAACGGCTGGGCTTCGGCCTAAGACTCCGCAAAAATGGCTCCCGGACAGAGTACCCCATATCGGCATTTTCTGTTCCTTGTTTTTTTTTACTACAATCATCTTAATGATTTTCCCTTGTGTGAAACCGCGAGGGCTTCTCGCTCTCGGCCTTCTGCAATGATAATACAGTGGCAATTTGTGGCGAAAGTCACTAACTAGACAAGATCAGAGCGGAAACCATATTTCCGCTCGGCTTGCCTCGTACCCACGGAGCGCCCGCAATGGTCAGATCGGTGGTCATACATTACATGGGCATATACACACAGTACATAGCTATACATTGCATGTACATAGCTTACATCTGCATTCCAGTAGCAACATAAGGTTCACTGATCGGCATAATGCATCCTCAGCCCGTCTGACCTGCAATTTATCAACATATATGCGCCTTGAAATACCGCTTGCTGTCCTACGCTCATATTGCATACATATACACGGCAACACGTATAGCCTCTGCGTTGAGTACATCCAAGTGCTCGTATCACACGGCATGTTATCAGTTCTAGGTTGTGGTTTCATATTCCATATTTACGATATCTCAGGCTGTCTAATTCCCAATAAATATAAATATATAAAAGGAACGTCTCCCCAAGGAGGGCAAAGAAGCTAGTTTAAATACTTTAGTAAAATGTTGTTTCACTTGCCTAATAACTTTTCTTAGCCAAGGCACATCGTACAACGAGCTTATTACCACTTCGTTGTCGTAGTGGGAGCAATGCTGCAGGTGTCGTGTTGATGCTCTACACCAAAATGAGATATAGTACGTCCTTCTGTGCATATCATGCTATTCATAAATATATATCAGTATCTATATCGGCTAATGGCTGCAGAAAAAGAGAGAGGAAACTTACCCTCCCTTCCCTTTATATAGTAGTATCAGGCCGCCGTGGCTCGGTAAGTCTAATATTCAGTAACTTAGTTATAAACTAGTAGTTAATTACTACTGTGACGGGACCTGTTTTGTAATCACATGTCTTGATTTACATCACCACTCAACGTACGTGTAAGTGCCTTAACCCTAGAATATCAGCTACCCATAGTACTAGCTATATATCTCGCAACCGCATCTTCAAGATAAGCCCCTGTACAAATGCTCGGTTGAAAATGGGCTTTCCGTGACATTTTAGCCCTAAAGCAGCGATTATCATCCGTGTAATGGCAAGTGCAACTAGACTTGTGACACTCATGCTAGGGTTAAGAAACTACAAGGTCAAAAACAGTAAATCACATTTCCCGCTGATTATTATCTTTGCTTTACCAATGTACGATTTAGCTAGTTCTACTACAGAAGTTGTAGTAACTGATAACGGAGAAACATAATGCCAAGTACGTAGCTCGAATTTACAATACCTTAAGCAAAATTGTAAGATGTTCCGGGGGTAACCTAGACTTATTGCAGAGCCCAAGCGTCGCCGCTACGACCAACCAGCAACAGGCCCATCACCAATATAGAAATGCACATATAGTGAGTGACAAGCAGCCAATGTAAATAAAATGTGGGCAAAAGGTGGTGATGTGCATTGAAGCACTATTGATCTGAGGTTTTATGTGGTATAGGGTAGTAGCGCTATTATTATAGATATCAGAAGCTTGTATAAGCTGATAGCTATCTAAAAAGTTTCTATCTACATGACTTGGTAAAATAGTATTGCTCGTGAGATGCCCTTCACATGGACTGCAGATCAGTCCGAAAAAGAAGCATAACTATAGCAGTACTACATACTAGCAGTACGACAGCAAATCGCAACCCCCGGAAAACACAACTGGTCGAGATGAATGTGTGACTATCTTTAGGAACGCGTAATGGTCTGTTCAATAGAGACAGCATAGGTGGAATCTGTGAGACGACCGGCCGGTCTTCGAAGCTAAACCTCGAAAGCTAACTTTAGCCCTGGAGAACAATTACTAATTGTAATAAGTAGTATGAAAGTTATGCTATTGAGACTGTACCTCCGAACGACAACAACACCAATTACAAATCAATAATGTTATGGGATATGGCCTCGTGATCATGTGCTATGTGAGTGCTTACATAGGTTCTGGAGAGAGGTCGCAAACAGTAACGTCATCACTTCTTAGTGACGATCAATAATCGACGAGATCAAACATCAGCTAGCTCAGCATACCTCGGTCGAAGCCGATGCCTGCTAATGCAACGTGTTTCGATCAGATTTCATTGACAACTCTAAGGGAGCCCTCTTACTGTATAGTATGGCTTGAACTAGTCGGTTGGGCACCTGGAAACAGAAGCAGGCTTTCGTCGTTGCGGAGAGGTTACGGGAAATTTTTTTGTATACTCATTACTTGATTAGATGTTAACTATGACGAGACGGCTGCGGTAATTGTTTACCTCTTTTATCAACCTTTAGTAGGTCCCTGGAATACTGAGACCACGATCAAGGTTTGTCGATGTTGAACCCACAAGTTCAAGGGGGTTGAATGGAGAGTTCATTGTATGATTCGTCCATTTCGTCATTTGAGTTTATTAGTTTATTGTATATTTAACCGGGCTAAATTACGACTGGTTTGAAGGTCATGATAACAAATCCAATATATGGAAAACCCGCGAGATTAGATCTACTATAACGTGGTAGAATTACAGGTCGACCAACCTCGGAGATTAGTAGGTTTGCTAATTTCCAACACGCTTAACAGAAACAACGACAAGACAACAATCAAAAACAATATTAGAATGACGGGATGAAGAATATGAACATGAGGCTCCCATAAGTTGATCGACATGTGATTGTTCAAAAAAGGACACGACATTACCTAGAACAATAGGGCCCGAAATGCCAGTGATTGCTATATAGAAGGGAATACATCAAAAAACGAGGCCGTTAGTTTTGCTCGCCAAATTTCTACTAATGACAGAAGAAGCAAATCAAATGTAAAGAAGAAGCCTACATATGTGCAAGTACGCAACGCAGGCAGGCTACTCAAACTGCATCATCAATCTTGCTTTCTTTCCCGACAATATCAATATGCAACATCAGTTAGCAAGATGGCAAGCGAAATCTCGCATGCCCAAACCATGGGTAGGATCAAGCTAGTGGTGTTAGTTAGTACCGGGGAGTAGTATGTTATCTAAATTTCCCTGGATGATACTTCATATGTGTACGCATAATTACGTAGCAGGAAGAGCAAGGGCTGAAAAAAAGAAGATGCTGTGATTGGTAGAAGTGTGAATAAGTTAGAACACACCGAGAAAGCTAATAATGCCGAATCGGGCCATTTAACCAGAACGATAGCAAGGAAAGAGACAGGTCGGCTTGTTTCACGCAGCTAAGACACAGCGGACTAGGAAAGCCGTTACGGCCTTTGAAAAAGAGTCCCTACAGTCGTAAAACTACAGACGGCTGGCTATATGGCCTGAAGAGAGAAAGAGAGTGAGGGGGTAAGCGCACAGAGCCAGACAAAGCATCTGCCATCTACTGCTTCGACTCGTTCGTTTGTTCGTATCTAAACGGATTTACAATAACGCTAAATGCTAAGAAACAGCATTGACTGGTCGGTTGGGCTGCCCATCAGGCCTGTGCCCTACCATCTGTAGTCATATAATTAGTTGCCCCAATTAATGGTCTTCTGGAATTTTTGTCTGCAAGTCAACTGGCACCCTGGCTGCATCGTGACTTGATCCGAAGTGGAGAGCATATAATTAACAGGAGAGTGGCTGATGCTTCTGAAAACTATAGATTTCATCCTTGGATCTGGATTGTCCAATCATATGTAAAAACGTATACGTATATGGCTTTCCAGACCGCCCGACTTTTCGACAGTTGGAAGGAACTCGAGTTAGTATTTTGCCTATCCATCTCAAGGCACCTCCGAAGCCGGGAACATCCCAGACGCAAGTGGGTAGGAATTATATGAATATAGCAAGTAGGTGTATTAAGAAGTCTAATTAGATTGGGCTTGCTACTGTAACTGCAGCTGCAGCTGCGATAAGAGTTGTCTGTAAAAAAAACTAGTTTGTAGTGACCGAAAGGTTTGGATAATGTTGTCCCGTCGGAGTCTGAGAATACAGGAAGCTGAACATAAAGACGATGGAGCAAATTCCTACTAACTACGAGATAAAGCGGAGAGAAGTCCAGACTGGATTAGTGGCACATGATTGATATGTCGGTACCACATAGTAATGTTAAGACAATGCTTGCATGTAGTCCTTCGGAAAGCCTTGGGCTTGCTTACTTGTAGGAACAGGAACACTAAGTACAAGAACACAAAACGATAAGTCGGTACTGGCCGTGATGATGCTGATGCTAATGACGCCTAAACACAGGGCGGCGTATTTTGGACAATTGTCTCGCTCGTCTATTTTTCGGATTCAAAAGGACTGATTGGATTCCTAAGAAACCATCTTAGCGAGGCCTTATTGTGACGACGTATCCTTCCTGTGGATCAATGATAGATCTGTCGGTAATGCAAAACGAGATATGAATCTGTGATGATATACATGTCAGTCCAGGCTGTGATACTTTACGATAAACAAGTATGAGGCACTGCAGAGAAGAACAGGGAGGTCTCGATCTGGTTCTTGTTCAATGACAGGACGACCATCGCTCAGAGACGGAGGCTCAGCATCGACTGGCCGGGGTTGGCTTAATGGATGGACGACGCCATCATGGCTACTAGCCTGGGCGCTAGGACTTGATTGGCCACTATCCGTGAGCCTGTGTCTTTGAGACCGAGGCTTTCGGATTCGACCGACCTGCACTAAATAAGGCCCCTAAACCGCTGCTTGGGGCGAGCTTAGCTTTAGCTTAGGTGAGGGATGAACACTAGGTCTTGGCTTTTGATATTTATAATTTATACTACTACTACTACTACTATCAATTTTTATCATGTTCCTGGCTCTTCTTAGAGGCACTTGCGTCAGCAAAGTGGAGATGCTTTTGTTTCGAAGATAAGAAAGTTATAAGATTCGCAAGGGCTACAGAATCGGGAAATAAGTGGCAAGCCTAGTAAGACAAGCACTGAATACTAACTAACATGATATATGCCAATATGTCAGATGCCATATGGCAGCCATTCATGCCTGTCCATGGCCTAAACTGCGACATCGCTAGGGAGTCTATTAGCTCTCCGAGATGCCTATAACAGATAACCGATGTCTCGTGCCGGGTTCCTAGGTTCAGCGCGAACATATAGACAAACTGACAGCTAGACTAAGCAAACAAGTACTCATGTAGGTAAGTGACGAAATGACCGAGCGAGGCTGGCAGCATTGTTTATCAGTGGTCTAAACAGCTACAGAGTAGTAGCGATTGAGTAACAGCTACCTATAAGACGTTGGGATCGTGCTCCTCAGCGCCTCAGCGTCATGAAGTTTGTTCAGAACGCAGCGGTGGTGGTTGGCGGACATCGTTTGTCGTATTCATGAGCTATACCCTCTATGTGATTTGCTGCAAGACTTAGACAAGTATGGTCTTTTAGGCCAGTAGAATTAATAGTACGTGATGGCTGTTGTAAGAGGGGTAAATGCTGACATTAGTGGAGATATGATGGCGAGAGCAGTGGTTAGGTGCCAGAATGTAGTATCGAGTAACGAGAAAAAAAAAAGTAGATGACCAGCCGGCCACCTGTAGTTTGCCACCGGAGGGCCTTCTTCTAAACCGAACGGCGACGGCAATATTTGAAAGTGTGAGGCGTACACTTCCGACACATTGGAATCTTGCTAGTATTTACTATGTAGTGGTCATCGTTGTTGTGCTTGTTGCTGACGTGCAGGACAAGGGCATCGGCTGGGGAAACGGTGTCATCAGACACTGCCTTTACCCATTATCGTGAAGATGACTTATAGGATTGCTTCTTCTCCATTTACTTGTTCTCTTTTTCTTCTCGGCCGCTCTTTTAGCCCCTGTCGCATATGAGAGAAAGAGACAGACAGAGCCCTAGACCTGGTATGTTTGCTAAGCCTGAAAGGGCCCTGGACTATGCTGGGTTTGGCTTTGTCCAGCCAGTCTGGAGATAAAAGGCTACCTGCAGGTCAAGAGTAGATCCGACGTGGCGGCGGCGGTGTTGTTTCTTAGGCTTGCATGTGAAGTTGTTAAGCCAGATAAGTAGTGTCCTTTTACAATATTGGCTAGTTGTGTACAGTACGAACGGTGAGATTGGCACACAGGGCTTATCTTAGAATAGAGGTCGAAGAATGTCTGATCTGCTGCTATCAGCATGTTAGATAATGCCTATTATAGTATAGTATCGAGAAACGAATGAAGCTGCGAATGAGCAGCAGCGTTGTGGTCGTAAGTGCAATAATTTATATTCCGGTGCTTTTGCGACTTGCATCTTGCCTTGCATTCGCGATATTACAATAGACAGGGCATGGACACGAGTATAATAATTAGCGGCAATTGATCGGCATTCGCTGTGCTATGAAGAACGAACGCATTCAGACAGGACAAGAAAGACAAGTGTCGTTCTAGGAGAGTTCTCTTGGAATGGAAGAGGAAAAAGGACTTCTCGCCGCTGCCGTCCTTTAACGGCATCTTTGTTACTTCGTTTTCTTTTACTAGCGCCTAGTACAGTCCGAGGTCTCGCAAACAGTAGTGGCGCCTGGCAATATAGTGCAAATCGTGACTTACATAGCAGCTCAGAGCTTCTGTAGCAGAGGGAAGTTGCAGAAGGAAGCGGAGGAGCTAGGAGCGGCCACCCAAGCCCACTTTCCCTTTGTGGCCTGGATTCAGATTCTACTCTCTGTTTGGGCTAGTCTCGTCTCTGCGGCGTACCGAGCCTAGCCCAAGCAGGTCTAAGCAAGGTCTAGAGCCCTGAGCTTACGAGCCCGTCTCGGCGGCTCTTTAGTGGCATTCGACACAGTCTAGAGGCTAGTTGTAATCGACTCAACTGCGCTGCGGCACTTTATGACCATCGCTCCACCCCTCATTCGCCCATCTACTCGAGCGTTTGCAGCAATGACAGGAATTACCCTAGTCGCCCTGGACGTTTTTTTTTTCTTCATTTATACTGCATCTGACGCACCTACCCAGACCTCGCCAACTCTTCATTTCTCGATCCATCTCCATCCACCTTTAATCACAACAACCACAACAACACCAACAACACCATCAAACCTGACCCTCACGTCTACTGCCTTTGGTGCTGACAGTTTACTTGCTGCCTTGACCGATCTTATTCTTTGTCGACACCTTAATATAATCGTCTTTTTGTTAAATTTCGTTTAGCGAGCGTCTGATTCTCCGTTTTGCTCTCACGACGATCTCATTTTCTGCAGCAGCAATCTTTTATTAATTATCGTTCTTTATCATAATCTTGTCGTCCACGTCCTATTATAGACCTTGGGCAACCTGCTTCTCTCGTCCCAATCATTACCAGCCGATACCTCACCACATTAGCAGATATAGCAACGCTTATCCACCTTCATTCAATTCAACTCTCACAGCACCCAAATCGCACAAATGATTGCTACTAGACGCAATAACATGCCTATGCCTGGCGCTCCCGAACACACACAGCCCTACCATGCCATCTCCGTCTTATCTAGCCAGAACACTACCAATCTGCAAAAGATGCCTCCCGTCAGCTACAACTGCCACTCGCGCTCCCAGTCGTTTCAGAACATGCCACCGCCTCAGAGCGAGTTCCGTCACATCTCACCGTTGAGCAGCTCTAATGAGAACAACTCTCCCGCCTCGCCTAAGAACTCTAGTCGCCCCATGTACATGCCGGCTGTCCTGCGCCCCAACGAGTTCCCCTCCAAGAAGCCCTCTAAGCGCGCCCAGCAGTCCCAGCAGTCCCAGCAGATTGAAGATATAAGCCCTGGAACCTCCAACGATGGATCGTTCAGAGAGCGCCGCAACAGCATCTTAAACATTGCCAGCTATGCTCTACCCGGCCTTCGCCGCCAGGCCACGAGTGATAGCAAGTCCAGCGATGACGAGTTCACCCTAGATGCTTTCCCAGAAGTCATAGCCGAGCCCACGCGCAAGCACTGGAAGGTAAGCCTCTTACAAATATAATTCCAATCATCTATCTCTCTCTATTCTGCGATTACAGGCTCCTTTGCGCTGCTCACATGCTTCATATGTGCAACGCTTGTACGTGCTACTAAGGTCGTCGTACTACACTGTACGCGACATGAATAGTACTGAACACTCCGGAATCGTGGTTTACACCACATATTCTATCCCTTCTGGGCTTAATTGCTGACTTGTATTCCTTTACAGCCTGATACTTGTGCCACTACCTGTGATGACCCTGTGTGCCAAAAATCGTTCAGCTACTTCAACCGCAGACATCACTGCCGTCGTTGCGGCAACATCTTCTGCGACCCTCACTCTAGCAACGAGGTGCCTCTAGACCAGGACGCGAACTTCAATCCTCGCGCACCTGTTAGTCGTTCGTGTCGCCACTGCTTTTACGAGTTTCAAAGCTGGAAGTCGCGTAACAGCAACAGCCCTTCTAATTCGTCAGCATCTACCGACTCTGATGCTTTGCCTCAAAGCCCTGTGTTGCCTTCGCCTTTCCTCCAGAACGGCTTTTTGAAGCCTACTATGGACAGCCAAGAGATTGCACAGAGTGTGCCTCGCGACTGGCACTGGAGCACTTTCTGAATAGGGTCACCTTAAAAAATCTGTTGTAATCATGTTAGGCATTCTCTCATTCTGCTTTGATAGCTACTGTCGATCGAATTGCATGGTAACAGATCAAGCAGCACATGCTGTCTATTGCAGATTGGTAGATGCACACGAGGAATAGGCCACCTTCAGTCACATCTACTCTTATCTCTGTGCGCTCTTCCTGCTGCAGATCTTCAAGACGTACACTTTTTAGGGTGACGTTGTAAGAGTGTGAACTGGCCACTCTCAGGCGACACAACTTACATATATATTATTATACATATGATAAGCATTCGGCTATGAAAGAGCCCAATACGCTTTCTTAAAGCTGGCTTTTTTCCCTCGCCGGACACCTCGCTTATTCTCGACTTGAACTACAGTCTAGAATAGTACCCGATTGGTATGAGAAGTTAGGGCAAATTCTAGCACTTATGCGATACACACCTGTTTTGGTTGGTCGATTTTCGGGGTTGCGGACTTCATCATTATGTCTTAGCATCAACCAGTCTGCTTTGAAGAAGCAGCTCTCATAACTACCGCGTTCCATTACAGGAACATGTGCGTTTCCCCGACTAAAAGCGAGGTCGGCCCTCGCTTTTAGTTGCCAGCCACAACAGTCAGCAAATTTTGACCATGACATATCCACAACCGAGGCTATAAACGCTTTCTGGCTCTATGAATACTGTGCCCTTTCCGCAACAACAACCCGAACCCACTTCTAGGTTGTCGAGGGCTTTTGCTAGATCTGGAGTGTTCCACGCACAAACTTTAGTTGATCACCAATTTGTGTGCAGCGAAGCTAACCTGCAGCATAAGCCCTGACGCTAGTCCTCCCCTCCTAGTTGAAATAAACAGATGCCTGCTTATGCATGCATGTGATGTTTTTTTAATGGGATGTTATTGGACAAAATGCATGTGTGTGTGGCCTTAGCTCGTTTCAATGTCAGTAGGCGCTATTATTGGTGAAGAATACCATATCGAGTTATCGTGACTCGTTTCGGATATCACCGGCAAACGCTCTGTGTGGGCCTCATTCACTGCACACCCTCCATCGCAAGTTATTGTCATTATCTCTTACCATTCTTCTCTTTCAAATAAGCCAACCAACCATGGCCTTGACAAAATCCGTTTGCTGTCATTTGTCTTGCCAACTTAGTCGACTTTGAGCTTTTTTCTTGCTATTCTTTCTTAGTCCTGGTAAAGCTATCTATTTATCATTGTCTAGTTATATCGTGGAGCATTTTTATAACGGCCGTGTTCATCTGTATCAATTATTTCAGCGTGGTGTTTTTCTCTTTTTTTTTCTTTTTTCATGGGACTTTATCAGTTTGATACCAACCTCCGAGATGTCAACAATGATCTCGTAGACAGAATATATTGATCTAAATCAATTAACATCAACCACATCATCCATTTAAGAGCCTCAATTGTGCATGTAAGAACGTAAAGATCCACAGGGAGAAACGAACACTAACATTGTACCATAACCCCAGTTTTACCATCTACAGGCCTGAACAATATGTAGCTATTCAAAAACCAGATGACTATCCAATGAACGCAACTAATCCTTGAGTGTCTTACAGCCACATTTCGAATAACATAATAATTCTAGGAAGAGTTCTCTTCCAATGCATTCATGTACACATACGTATCTCGCCACATATAGTTTACGGTAGATTATGGCAATATACTCCCTACTCAATATCAGAAATCAGCATATTCTAATCGAGTAATGAGTTAGAAAAAAAAAGAAGTCAGCATATCATGCTGCCTTTGCTCGGTTCCAGGTGAGTCAGGTCCGTTATCAGGCAGTCTGAGTAGATTGATTGATTGATTTTTATATATTATACNNTATTATACTGCCTTTGCGTGGAAGGCAGTCTGAGTATCAAGGAAACTAGGAAACTAAGTACCCCAACTGGGAGCGGGCTGACCGACCAGGTCAGTAAGCCTAGCTTAGTCAGACCAGTAATAAGTGGGACTATAACTAATCAACTAAAAATTGCCTTATCTGGCCCAGTGAACA
>LXKZ01000455.1:0-86107 GCA_001856765.1 Endoconidiophora polonica
ACAAACCCTATTCAAGAATGGGAAAAACCCTAAGCAAGCAAGGTCATCGTCTGCGCGGGAGGAAAAAATTAGCAGGAAAATGAAGAAAACAAGAAGGTGCACTCACTGTTACGGATGGACTAAGAACTATATGAAGAAAGGAGACCCAAGCCACAAACTGTTGAGAAGACTATCATCAAAGATACCGGAGTTTTAACGAAGTTCAAGCAAGACATGACATTTATCATTTCATAGTGCTAGTTATTGAATTTAGTTAGGAATTTACCATAAGATTATCTGGACCCTTTGTTTTACTCTTTAAGTATCACTAGAAGTGTATATTGCTGCTCCCTACTTTAGAAAAAGTATATTTTGAAAGCAGCGAATCCCTCTTTCGTAGCACTATCTTTGATATTTGTTCTAGCTACTTTATCTATTTTATCATGTATTGAGCTGAAAAAGATTATCTAGTTCCTCTAATGTGTAGGGCTTTCTTTTACGTCTTGGCTGCACTATGTTGAGCCGCGTCCACGGTTCCATCGCATTTACATCCCTTGGGCACGCTTGTAGTGCCCTTCTACCGGATGTTTGCTCTGCTGTGTCATCTGTCTGGCGGCGTTCATTTTTGAGGTCAAGAGATGCCAGGTTAGGCAAATCTCCAGACGAAGTTGTTCTATGTTCCGTCCTCGTGCCCGGACCACAGGAGACCAACGTCCTTTCCCAGAATCCCATGACCTGAGAATAGGAAACTTTCATATCCTCATTAATCATAGTGATCCATTGGTACCGTAAAGCTTCCTTAGCGGTGAGCCGCTCGTCGGGATTCACTCTCATGCATGCATAAATGAAATTTCGACCTCGTTTATGCACGTAGATGGGTGACTTTGCAAACACCCATTCCAAGCACGCATCTACTTCCGTTTGATCACATGTGCCTAACCGACCAAAAACTTTCAGTCGTGGAACCAACATAAACAATATGGTGACTCCGAGAGCCCACATGTCGACCGGAAAACCGTATGGCTCTTGCTTGATCATCTCTCTAGAAACCTGATACATTAGTTGTATGTTTATCTACAACGAAAAGTAGCTATGTATATGTATGATATTACTTACGGGGCTCGATAGTTTGCTGTTCCAGAGACATCTGTCAAGAAACAGCCCGGTTCAAGAATGGCAGCATGCCCAAAGTCAGCAATGACGACTGGATACGAAAATTTTGGAGCGATCGAAAACTGTATGTTTTCGGGCTTAATATCCCGATGTACGACCTTCCGAGCGTGACAGTAATGGAGACCCATTACGACTTGTTGAACGATCGTTCTTACAAATAACTCATCGATTTCGGATTGAGCTAAAAATGAGAACAGATCGCCACCACTGGATAGGGATAGAAATGTCAACCAAGTACCATCAGTCTTGTACCAGCCTTCAAACCAAACGATGTTAGGCTAGTGAGAAGGAGTTAGTTACACTTATAGGTCTGTGACAGGGAATTTTAAAAGGATTCCTTTACATGATAAAGCTTTGACAGGATTTTACACTCGTTGCGAGCCCGGATTTTGCATCGTATTGGAAACGTCGAGTTCTTGGAGATATCAGTAGCTTTGCAAGCTACCTGGCGTCCATTACGCTTATCAAATGCAGCGTAGACTTTTGCCTGCACACCTTCACCAAGAAGCTGAGGGTACACCTCATACTTGGACGCAACGGTCTGATATCACATTATCTTTAGTACGTTTAATTAATGACGATGAGCAACAATGAAACATACCTCTAAGTCGCGTAATTGGCTTTCACTCCACGAAGCACAAATTTGATTATACTGAATAAAGCAGATTTCCTAATTCTGCAAGAGTATAATGTCATTGTGCTTCAAAAGCCATCCGACGTCGTGATCGCCAAGGTTTGTACCATCGATATGGGTACCATACTGCGACCCACGATCCCTAACAAAGAACAAGGGAACATTAATAGTTCGATCATCAATTATTACCGGGGTAATTTCGAAATGTTTCCGCGAAACGCTTTCATCGTGGAGTTGAATAGTACTAACAATGTTAATTTGTGTTACTAACTTCCTTGGGCGATGACATGTGTATGTATGATAGCACGTACCTCTTTGTCTCTCTTCCAACCTTGACAGTATCATAGGCATCTAGATCGTATCCGTCTATAGACTAAAAGTTAGATGTATGCCAAATAGGCTTTGTGAAAGGTTACGCACGCCAGATTCCTGATGGTATATGTCTGATAGTCAAGTGGGCAACGGTTGAACCAAGACTCTTTTTCAAAAAGCGGGTTGGTGTATCTTGTGGCTCAACACCAAAGCTAACAAGATATTTATTTGCGGCGTTTGACGACATAATTGTGATGATTGTTGTTGTTGTTAAGATGATAACTTAACCTATGGAGATGTGTTTGACGGATACGTAGTGCTTGTTTTGCTGCCTATTTTGTACATATCAAGTCTGGTAGACACGATATAGAGACAGCCAATAAAATATTGGCATTGAATAGATTATATCCAGATTAGGAAACAGTTCCAATCGCCCCACTGACCAAGCGACTTGTGACTCAATCAACGCTAAGGTGGAGCTTGTGTGGGGCCGTTTAGCTTGCTCCTATATTAGTAAGTTGCGGGCAGCCCATACTTCACGTGAAAGCTGGAGCATCCAAGGTCACGTGTGTGTGGAGGTGTGGGCCACAACTTTCGTGGGCTGCCCTAAATTCAAAATCGTCTGCTACAAAAGTCGCGGCCCCCGACAGACAATTTTCAACTCTTAATTCTATTCCACATCACCAAGCTTTAATCTCAGTAAGTGCTCCCTTAGTACTTTCGGTCTTCTCCGGTAAAGCTTCATACCTCTTTGGCCATTAGTGTCTAGCTTAATCATTGTTGTTTGAGCAAGCAATTATTATTGTCTTTGGGATATGAACTCTCAAAGCCGGCATCGCTTTCTTTCAGCGGAATCTTTACTAACGTTCTTCTAGGGTTATCACAAGATGAGAGCTAAGTGGAGAAAGAAGAGAGTTAGACGCCTCAAACGTAAGCGCAGAAAGATGCGTGCGCGCTCGTAAGTGTACCTTCATATCATCATGAACTCTTGTGGAATGCTAACATCTATGTTCAGCAAATAAACGCCCAAACCCTCAATCCGACTACAACACCTTCGGCTCGGAGCCTGAAGTATAATCTTGATGGTTAGCATTGGAATTGCATCGCAGTAATCAATCTATGGAGTCATCATCATTCTCCATAACGACAAACCTCTTCACTTCGATACTATTTCGACAACTCGCCACCTCGGTTTTTCATTAGGAATTCGAAAGATGTTCACGAGAGTCACTTCTTTACAAACACAATGGTCGCTTGGGAATTTCGGGAATAGTTTACTACATGAACATCCATTGGCAGATGGTTAAAACAAAATACACGTTATCATGCTGCCCACATCACTTTATCACAATACTTCTTCTGCCGTGATTCCATGCTTGACAACACTGTGAAATATGCATGCCATCGTGGGGCAACACAGCCGTACCCCAATTCGTGGGCTGAGGGGTGATAATGTAATATTTAGAGGATAATAGATTAGCGGGCCATGATAATGGAAGGCGAAATTCTACGTTCAGCACTAATATCAAGCATATATCGCCACTACTACGATCAGTCTCCAGATCATGACGCCGTCAACTGTATATTGTCCCTTGCCATACTAGGATACCAAGCTCGCTAAGTAAACAGAAAATGCCCCGCCATAATTAACGTCTATAGTAACTTGCAGCTTTGATAACGGCTAAATGATGGCTAATTGCGATAAATGCCCGCCAACTAGATTTTTTCCAAGAAAAGTTTTGGGTTCATAGAAGCGCATCGCAAAGATTGGCTTATGATAAATCAACATTCTACTACATCGAATCTTATTTTCTTCTATATCTCATTCCATTAGAAGCTTCTATATTCGACTATTCCGATTTCATCATCTATGCACACATCACCATGCCTGATCAAACGGACAAAAAGCGCAAAAGAAGTGATGATGACGCTTCTTCAACAAAGACTCCAAAGCCTGTGAAGCTTCAGAGAGCGATGAAGTCTACTCCCACATGGATGCCTGCTGTTGGTGAGTTTCGTTCTTGGTAATGCTCCATCATGTCTATCTCATAGTCTAACCTCTAGACTGTATAGATATCTCCGTCAACTTCAATATTCCCAACAACGTCCCATTTCACGTCTACAGCAAGAACAGTGCCTCGAAGCGGAAATATAGCAAATCAGAGACACTTCTGTATGCCAACGCACACCCGATTATGGACTACACGGCCAAAGAAGACCGCTCATCAATGGTCAACTGTGGCTTGAACCACTTCGTTGGTGTCTACGACCCTGCCTCGAACTCAGTCAAGTTTGTCGAAGTTAAGAAAATGCTCCTCCGTGGTATCGTCAAGGCTCGCCAGCCCCAGATTTCCGAGGAGCCTGCTGAGAAACTGGTACGTTTAATCGCATACAGAGCCATACCACAGCTAGGAATATACACTAACGCATCTACAGAGAGCTATGGCGCAACGCATCGAGCTCAACAAGGCCTTCGGTACCCGCAAGGCCAAGAAGGCCATCGACAATATCAAGCTCAACGCCCTTCCTACCGCAGCCGCCGGTGACGAAATGAAGCTCAGTGCTGCCGAGCTAGCCACTCTCTCCGCTGTTAAGAAGAATGCTGCAACCATGCTCACCCGAGAGCAACTGGACGAGGCCGCCACTGCTAACAAGCCCATTCCGCGCCCCAATCTAGCAGCCACCGATATCCAGGATGTTTACCGTCCAGAGGTCATTATCGGCCGCGAGGTCCTACACTCTATTGCCGTCAAGGACTGGGTAGATGCGGTTTCCAGTGGCGAGAACGTCCAGCTGCGGTCACGCTTCGTGGCAGGCCGTCTGGTACGCATTGCCAACTCTAGCGGCAATGTAGAGCGCATGCGTCTACTACGCTTCTTGTATTATCTCTTGATGTATGTGTCTATGAGCAAGAAGACGCGCGACGGCCGCAAGGTCCCGCCCCGCACAGTGTTTTCCGAGAAGGTTGGGGCGCCCGACGTCGTCAACTCATATCTTTTCAAAACATTTACAATCAATGGTATCATGGACAATTTCCACTACCAACTTGCTCAAGCGCATGCGGCCACCTGGGCCTCTGTCATTGATAACTTTGAGCTAGATACTACTGACCTGCGCTTCGATCTTAGTCTAGACCCAGCGGCCATGGATCAGATCTTTCGCGAAATTGGTGCCCGGCCCAAGCAGTACAAACATCCTCAAACCAAGCAACAATCTACTATGGCCAAGCTTGCCCTACCTTTAGTATTTCCAAAGCTACGCCGCATGGCGGCTAAAAAGTAAAGTTTGAGAATTACGAGGGTAGAGATCTAAACTGTGTAGTAGTACTTGGTGGTAGCGTGCGGCGGGCACGTTGAAATAGTGTGACGTGACATGCTGTTTCGATGTTGGTACCTTATTGATTCTGTGCATGCTAGTTAGAATGGAGCTGATGAAGAAAATAAGAAGAATCGCGTAGCCAACTCGAGAACATGTTAGTTGTTTTGTAAAACACTCTCCCTTCTGAATAGACGCAGGCGCGCAGATAGTTAGTTACTTTCTACATTTACATTTGCATAATTGATATTATCATAACTATGATTCAAGTCATTCTCTATTCTAGAATAAATATACAGTACACATGGTGTTTCGTACTACTTTAGAGAGACCCAAGCTCGAGCCTCTAATTTGAGAGCTGGGTTGTAGGGATTAGTGCTCCTCTTTCGGTTCTCACTGAACTCCGATTCTTCCTATTCTAGCTTAGTAAGGTTATTGTTGCATTGGTGAGATGCAAACGCCTTGATCAAACTTTGGAGTTAGCTTGCTTGCCTCGGCTGCTACCCTACCGGCTGAGGACTAACGTTAGTGGTTGGGATTGTTGACAACATCTGTTGAATTGTAGAAATGAATTAAGAGACCATGCTTTGCTGTAAACATTATATATTGTTTCTTCTGTCCTACTTATCTGCTTGAAAAATTGAGATAACTCTATTTAGTGTCTCGCCTTATTCTATCTTGTTGTATCACTTACAAGAAAGTTTCACTTAAAAAGAATTCATTCGCTTTCACACACCCACACGAATATTTGAAAAAATGGGCGTCTTAGAGGTCGAATACGATGGCCCGATTGCTACTGTGACGATCCGGAACGGTGAAAAACTGGGCGCTTTGAATCAGCTCCAATACTATGAGCTAGGCCGCATTCTGGAACATATCGCTAAGCGCGACGATATATATATCACGGTGTTGGTCGGCACTGGCCGTTACTTTTCAGCGTATGCTCCAACTTCAATCAACTCTTTCCCAAGTTTTTAACACTTCATGCTTTTGTGCATCGTACAGATCAACATCTACCACACCTCATGCAATCAAAGAAGACATTCACTAACTTTATCATCCTCTGAAAAGTGGCGCAGATGTCACTGCGAGTAACCTCACCAAGCCAAGTTTAGACGCCACTGCAGAGAACGAGCGCTATCGGTCTTATCTAACATCATTCGTCGCCTACAATCTGACACTAGCGCGGTCCTTTTACACCCACCCCAAGATCCTCGTCATTGGTCTCAACGGCCCTGTTATCGGCCTATCTGGCGCCCTCACTGCCCTCGCCGATTTTGTATACTGCACCCCCAAGACCTTCTTACTGACGCCGTTCAGTTCGCTTGGCCTTGTCGCCGAGGGAGTTGCTTCGCGTGCCTTGGTCAAACGTATGGGAGTCGCCAAGGCCAACGAGGCCCTAATCATGAGCAAAAAGATACCATCGGCAGAGCTGAAGTCTAGCGGCTTTGTCAACGAGATCTTCGACGTGGCAGATGATGAGGCTTTTAAGCACAGAGTGTTGATGGAAGTAAAGGATCGTTTGGGTAGCCATCTCAACGGAGAGAGTCTCATACAAATCAAAGCGCTGATTCGGGGACCGGAAATTGCCGAGCTTGATAAAATCAATGTTGCCGAGGTATTTGGCGGTGTCGATCGGTTCATGAAGGGAGTTCCGCAAGAAGAGTTCGCCAAAGTTGCTCGGCGCGAGAAGCGTCATAAACTCTAGGGTTTCATAGGGTTGCACGGGCACATTTGATAGTAGCAACACTATGAATACTAGTGGTTCTATACCACAGGAGACAGCCGTAAATATTGTTGAAATGATAATATACAGATGATAAATAAGCAAGCGTCTATTATAGCAATCCAAACAACATATGTGTGCGCTGCCAATAGTCCTGAGCTGACTTAGAAAGCGTCGCTTTGAAAGATTCATCCAAGTCTGATTCATCGGAGAAAAGATTCTCTAACTCTTGAAAGACGGGTTCATCGTCCGATATCGAAAGAGGATTCCGGAGGTATAAGACATCGTAGAGCCATTGTATAATGATATCTTTTCGTTGATCTAGAGCAGCTTCGAGGGGTTCATCTTTAGTCTCGTCCTGGGCGTATTCAACGTCTTGCTTGTCCATTTCAGGCTCAATATTTTCAGGGTCATTAGAAGCTTCCGTCTCCTCGGGAGACTCAGTTTCTTTTTTGCTTTCCTTAAATTCATTATCGATAGTATCCGTAAGTGAAACCTTGCCATCAGTTTGACCAAGGACTTCAAAGGCCTTTTTCCAGCTCTGCCCAAGCAATTCGCTGAGGTGTTGGCGTGCAATAGTAACAGCTGTAGGACTCCATAGATCTGCATATTTATCGGACATTGAAGCAGTCAGGTCCCGCAGAAATATGAAAGTTCCAGGTGAGGGCTGAGTAGGAAGCGGTGGCTCTCCGTTCCAAAGACCACGACCAGAGACAGTCTTTTTGGAGAGGGCCTTGAGAATGAACTCGTCGAGGGGTGAGGTACAGGCATCTTTTACTACTGCCTGTTGTAGACTTGGTATCATTTCTAGACAAAAGGGCCTGATAGAGGGAATATCAGGAAGTGATGAACGCAGGCCGCGGATGATGCGCAGGAAGTATGCTGCAATACCACCACTATTAGGACTATCTTGCTTGTTTGTCCACAACTGGGCTAGTTTTTGCTCAAGCGATGCAAACTCTGTCTGCAAAGAAGTGTCCAGGCGAGTTTTGAGCGCCTCAGGATCATCTTTACTGAGCAGTTGCTGACGAGCATTGATAGTTTCCTCCGCTTCAATCTCATCATAGTCATTATCCCAGCGCTGGCGGCGTAGAAGGTCAACGATTTCACGCACGTCGTTAATAACAGATGACCAGGTTTGGTACCTGCTGACTGCTCGAGATACAGCATGATTGTATCCATTCATGCCGGAAATGACTTCAGTAATGAAAGGGACGGCACCTTGGCTCATATCAAGATCGAATGCGTTCACATCCCATATATTAATGATAGCATCTGTCTCACCTTCTACCCATGAGTCCAGCGTAGAGGTAACTTCCGAGCTGACTAAGTGGATCTTGGCGACTTTTGCATCAAGAACACGTCGCAGATGGGAGTTAATGATGTCACGCAACCTATTCAGCATTTCATCTGCGTCAATGTCCTTAGCACGGCTGCCATAGCGGATCCAGTGCTGTAAGACTTCGGTTCTAAGACTCATGATGACCTTGAACTCGTTCATGTGAGACAGAGTCTTCTCGAGACCATCAATAAGAGTCTTGCTCCCAGCATCGAGCCAACTAGATAACATTGTACGGGTTTGTTGGCCGTTCAAGTCATCATGGCGGATATACGGAGTGAAGAACTGAATGTCATCACCGCACCACTTTTCATAGATATCAAGGCGTAGGACATCTAGTGCACGTAAGCGAGAATCAGCAAGAAGACGAGTTTTCTTGCAAGACTGAAGTTCTTGAGCTAATTTGGTGGGCACTAAAGCTTGTACATCAAGCAATGTGGAAGTATATAGTTTGAGAGCCTTCATAACATCAGCAGACTGAAGCTCGCGCTTGTCTTCGTCGAGTTCAAACGAGATGGCCATAGCAGTTCCACGAACATGGAAGAAGTGCTGTAGAGCATCTTTAGCACCGGAACTAGTTAGCAGGCTATACGCTGCCAAAGCCTTAAGGACAACATCACGTTCAGTTTCTTCGCGGACTTCCTCCAGAGCCTTGTCGATGCCACGACGGATCTTGGTGCGCGGGACATCAAGACCCTTGTCGGCGATGGCCATGATCTTGCATGCATATCGGCTCTTAGGCACTTGGCCTTTGAAGCTGTTGATCAGCACACGGCTAAGAATCAAAACCTTCATAGCTAGAACCAAGCGTTCGCCGCGTCCAAGGCATACAAGGCCAAAAGCTTCGCTGCCTCTCAGGACACCTGAGAAAGCCAGCTTGGTCGCCTCCCACATTTTAGCACGGGCCACAGCACTCGCTTCATTGCTTGCATCGTCAGAGGCTGTGAACTCGCAATACCGGGACAATCCAATCGTTTTTTTCTTCAGTATGGCTGTGCTGGTGCGGGCTCCCATGCGGTTAAGAATTAGCTGCACATCATCGGCATCCTGCTTCATCTGCACGATGTTATCGGCAGTGCCTAGAAGTTCGCGGTAAGAACTGCCGACCTTGTTACGCAGCACGGCAGACTTTACCTCAACTTGCTGATGGAGAGATTTGTGAATAGCACGGATCTGCGGCAAAGTGAACGCGGCGGCGAACACATCGGTGGCTGAGGCCAGATTGGAGGTATCAGGAGCTGCCATTGTGCCACAGAGCTACAAGTGGCGCTCTTGCTGGAAATGCACTGAAGTGAATGAAGGCAAACAAAAGACTACCTGGAAAGTCAAAAAGAAAAAAAAAAAAGATAAGCGCTGTGCTGGATTTGTCACGATGGATATGATGGTGGTCTCAGTCTCAGCCATGGCCAGAGACTCTCTTTTTGCCCCTACAAACAAAGGCCACTTTGTTGCGCGCGACGAAAGAAGCAATTGCGACGAATATAGAACGCACAAAATGGCCAATTAAAGGCCGAGGTTCTCGATTGTAAAAAAGTGGGGCGACACCTTAAACAGTAACGGCTCTGGCTCTAATCTTGATAAAGGCGTTCTGCCAGTGCTTTATACAATGTAAATCAAAGGGCTGAGGCAACACCAAACGATATACAACTACAATTACTAAGGCAACACCAAAGCAGCAATTGCTAACATGCTCAATGATATCGTCAAATAATTGCTTAGTATGGCCACACTTGCATTGCCGAGATTACACCGCTAGCCAGCCGCTATGCGGGCTTAGCGTGATGCATATCCAACCAAAGTAGGCTGCTATGCTAGGCAGTTTCCAGTACTATCAGGTGTGAAATGTGTCGTCCTAGTGTACCCATGCTAACAGTTTTCTGAACTATTAGAATTATAGTGTGCTGGCATTACTAGTGTTCAGATGGCACATCCTGCGATAGCGATCGCCGTCTCGCACTGATCTATCACTTAAACAGCAAACACGGAAGGTTATCGCAATTGGACATTCCATAGCCAACAACGCTGTTTACTAGTAGGTACTAGTGTTTCTGGGTCTGGGATTCAGTGATTCTGGTTTAAAACCACATAGTGACTACAAACTGGCAGATGCTTCATTGTGTCACATCACCCTCCCACGCGCAATTCAAGTCTGCAACAAGGTCGCGCCTAGATAGAAAACTACATAATGAGTGACATTTTAGACATTGTGTATCTCGTCGGCAATAGCGTGACAGGAGCGTGTTTAGTATAAATATGCCACTATTCAGCAATATATGCAGCATACTACTAGTAAAGCTATCAAGATGTTGGCTTGTGTAACTAAATTCATCCATCCTCGGTTGACCAAGTGGTTCCATCGGTAGCCAGTATCTCAGACTCTCCCGATGAAAAAAGAGTTACTGTGGGCCAGATATGTATCGAAGCTTAGCTTGTACAAGCCTGACCAGCAGTCTGTCACTAACGCCTATGTTAGGTTTGTATATACCCTGATCTGAAGCCCATAGCCACTACTGACACGAACTATAGCGGCATGAAGAAAGACCTCGGCCCTGACGGCGAAAATTTAACTACATCACAGCTATCTTCTAGGCATCGTACTGTAGCTTCATGATCCCCGCCTGCTACTTCATGACCCACCATCCCGCCATCATCATCTTGCCTGCGCTCGAAGTTGGCTAAGGCCACATCACCTATGGCCTAGCTTGGGTCCACAACATCGGATCGGAGCTATGTACGGGATGTCAGAGTGTTGTACCTTCACGGGAACCCATCTACGTCATCGGCTCCTGGTATAAGCCTGATGAAGTTGTCCAATGCGTAGCTATCTTCTTCGTTTCGGCGCCAGCAAGAATAATATTTGCCAGATATCTCCAAGCTGCTATCTTTACTCACATGAATGGAACTCATGGGCTAGAGGGTTGGCGGTAAGTGCCTAGTAATCAACTGCTAGTGTTGATGATATCCAAAACAGGTGACCATGTCCCGCGTCATTGATGATCATAACTGGGCCATTACTTAGCAAGCTGTTATATAACCGAAAATTGAAACACAACTATCCTTCCTTGACAGCCAACTTCTTTACTATGAATCTCAATCGAAAATATCCCCTTTCCATACTTCAAAATGAGCTAGAAATGCCAAGACGCACCGTATCACTACGCCATTGTTAATGACGAAGTACGCATATATAACAATTCAATCCAACCTCCAGAGATAACTTCTTACTAATCTTAATATCCGAGCCAGTTTGCACTTTCAGTTCGTATCTAGCAAAATTTGCAACCAAGTACCATGATGCCCATCACTTAAAGTATTCTTGCCCTCTGAGGCCGATGACTTTTTAAAGAATTTTATTTTTATACAAGACCTTTGTATGCACCAATGTAGTGAATAGCCTTCCTGTAGTGCTCATAGTCTGGGACGTAGAAGAGGCTGGACGGCTCACCGCCTTTCTTTCTGTTGAGTTAGAAATTGGCGAGCCCATAAGTCCCATCTTGATGAGTTTGGCTACTCTGGTCATGGACGGCAATTCTAAGGAGAGAGCTGTCGTCACTGCTAGCATGAACGCGAATGGCCAGGGAATCAGGCTGGCACGCAGGTCATCTTATACCTCACAAGCCAAGCACTACAGTGGAAAGAAACCCTTGCTTTTGCGCTAGGCACTTCGATCGGGCAGGTATTTACAATTCCCGGTATCTTATAATCAAGTCTTTACGGGTAGCAACTCACTACCTGAAGCAGGAACAAGTGCTCCCACCAAGAGAGGCTTCACCTCATGATTAAATGGACCGTAGTTAGGTATGTAAAGATGGTTAGAATCACAGGTGAGATAAGAAATTACAGTCAGAAAAGTATGTATACAATTGGTGAACTCTAAGAAAAATGATATTATATGATGAACGCCTATTATTTGCCATAAACCAACCATTTTTGCCCAAATAAAATCGTAGCCAGAAGCCATTGTAATTGTAACTACTCTTAATTCTGGAACTTGGTACTCTTGATAAGACCGGCCTTGATACCAGTCTTGATACCTTGGTAACCCGCTGCGCCGGGTCCAGCATATGTGGGCTTCATGCTCTTGAGCTTCTTCATCTTCTCCTCGTACTTCAACCGCTTCTTGACACGTGGGTTTCTGTTCTCCTTCTTGCGCTTAGGCGCCAGACCCTTGTTCTTCTCGATTGTGTACGTAATCTTGCGCTTTCCATCCTCGTCCAACTGCTCCATCTCCACGACACGGTCCGCCTTGCCAGCTGCCGCATACGCCGCGAAGCGCTCGTCTTTGTCTGAACGCTGCTTCTTGCTCCTGGATGCCACCATGTCATAGTACTCCTCGTCGTTGTCCTTGACTACTTTGCGCACGGCCGCATCTTCCGCGTCGCTGTCAGCCCCGTCTAGGTCTGCACCGAAGTTGCTGTCCTTGGCACCGCGGCGCTCGGCTTCCCGGTTGAGACGAGCTTGGCGGTCCCTGAGACGCTCCCGATACGGAATGTCCATGTCACCTCCAGCATCGCGGCCAGCATCAGCACGGCGAGAAGACTTTTGCACGATCTGAGATGTGTAGAAGCGCAGCGACTTCTTGCGCTTAGCCTTCTCCAATGCAGCTTTTTCATCAAGCTCCTCCTCTTCACCAAAGTCGGAGTCACCTTCCTCCTCACTCTGTAACTCAACTACAGCCTTCTTGCTCTTCTTGGCAATCTTCAGCGGCATGTTGTACAGCTCCGCCAGATCATCCTCAACCTCCTGACTAACCTTTACACCAGATTTGGAGGTGGACTTCTTGCCAGTCTTTGGTTGCTGGGGAGTCTTGCCGGGGGTATAGAAGACATCGTTGCTAGAGTCATGTCCAGAGCCGCTCTCGTCGTCGCTGCTGACTGGCGTTGGCTCCTTCTCGAGAGAAGAAGCAGTCTTGATGTCACGCACGCGTGTCCACATATCACGGCATTTGAACAGTGCTGTCATGACTTCATGATCGCGCAGCTCTGACGGATCAATGGTCTTTTGCACAACGGTGGTATCATCGCGAGCAGGCGAAGTTAACAAAGCAAAGTAACTTGCCAGCGCGGCCATGTAGGACGCCAGAACGATGTACTGCGCCATCTCCAGCGACTTGTTATCCTTGCCGTTGGCGGCTTGTTTGAACTCCTCAAAAGTAGACTTCAGTCCCTCAAACTCAGAAGCAAGATATTCAAATTCGGGGTAGCGGGTGTTGAGGAGGCGCAGGCTGTCTTCGGCGGAGATATCGTCAGGAATTGCAATGTCACCAAGGACTTCAGTAACGACATCTTCGCCGGTCTTTTCATCCTCAGCTGTTTTCCATTCGTTTTCGTCAAATATGAAATCCTCGTCAGTCATTTTAGCCAGCTTCTTGTGTTGGATGCGCTTAGCTTCAACTTCTTCTTCGAGAGCATCGGCTTCGGTCTCGATTACGTCGGCATTATAGTACTCTTTCTTGGAAGAACCCCACCACCGCTCATCTCCCTCTTCTTCGCCAGTATGGCCTTCTTCCTGGTCCTCGTCGTCGGAGCCAGTCTTCGTGGACTTTTTAAAATTCTTGGGAGCCTCGTTATCGGAGTCGTTGTTCTCGCCGTAGTTGAAGACCTCTTCGTCGGATTCTTCTAGAAAGGCATCGGCCTCTTCGCGTCTCTTCTGGCGTTTGGAACTGCGGTCATCCTCGAGCATGATCTTATCTTGATTCATGAAATATTCGTCTTGTGAGTCGGCAATGTCTTCGTACGAGTTGATCGGGGCCAGACGAGCATCGGCAGAGTCGACCTCGCGAGGACCAGTAGGGCCACCAGCACGAGAAGCCTTCCGTTTTCTGCCCATTGTCGTATATTAGAAATGTAGATAAGAAACAGGGTATCAAAAATAAATTGAAGGAGTGACAAGAGGGCGCAAAGTTGTAGTTGCGAGCCTGTGGGGTTGGATGGTCGATTGTATCATCAAGTAGTGCTTCTTTGAGGCCTTCTTTGGCTCTACTTACAATAATGATAAATGATATCCAGCACTTTCCAAGTCTCGAAATTTTTTGAGCTTATCGCTTATCAGCAGGGATCCACTATGTCAGTTGTTATAATCATCGCCCATAAATTCCTTTAATTTGACTGGACAAAAGAGCTCCGCTATAGGACCCACCATTGCATTAGAAACATGGCCATATAACCCTATACGTACATGAACCTTTATACTAGTGATAGAGTGAAACTTAAATAAGGATATAGTTGGCAACTGATGGAACAAAAAGATAAAACCTCAGCTATCAAGAATTCAATGACTAATATCTACCAAATATTCGTGATTGCGCTGAAAAAATCCTAGTAATAATAGAAATCTTGAATATCATCCAACTTAGACTGCTATGGAGCCTTTATCTCCTGTCTGGATTGGAATTCCCCCTCTGCTGTCAATCTTACTCGCCTACGTTATGGGTCTGTTCAACAAGAACCAGTTTCCGGTCAATGGAAAGGTAACAACATATCTGACATAACTACTATACATTATTACATGTGTTAACATATACACATTAGACTGTTCTAATCACCGGCGGCTCAGAAGGCATGGGCCTGTCTGTTGCAAAGCAACTTGCTGCCAAGGGAGCCAATATTGTGATAGTTGCTCGTCGCCAGGACAAGCTTGAAAACGCTCTGGTCCAGATCAAGGCCGCATCACGGGACCCCGAAAACCAACGGTTCCATTTTGTCACTGCCGATGTTGCCGTGCCAGACTACTCCAAAGACGTGCTAGCTTCCGTGCGTGCATGGAACAACGGCGCCTCGCCAGACATAGTTTGGTGCATTGCCGGCGTATCCACGCCTGGCCTCTTCATCGAACAGGATCTTAGCGAGACGAAGCACCAGATGGATATCAACTTCTACGGTCAGGCAGAGATGGCCCAGTCCATTCTGCGCGAATGGACGTCTTCCGAGAACTCCGCCGACTGCAACCCTATAGGCGATGCCAAGCACATTATCTTGACCGCTAGCGTCGTAGCCTTTTGCTCTATCGTCGGCTATGGCTCGTATGCTCCTTCCAAATTCGCCATCCGTGGTCTTGCCGATGCCTTGGCACAGGAACTCTTGCTTTATCCCCAGAACATAAAGCTCCACGTCGTCTACCCCGGGACTATCCTTAGCCCCGGCCTGGAGCGCGAGAATGAAGTCAAACCCGAGATCACCCACCAGCTGGAGTCTTCAGACCCCAAGCAGACCCCTGATGAAGTCGCTGCGCACTCCATCCAAGGCTTGGAACGAGGCCAGTTCTTCGTCACCGTGGCCTTCCTTGGATCGCTCATGAAATGGGGAATGCTAGGCGGATCTCTGCGTAATAGCTGGGTGCTCGATACCATCATGGCTATGCTCGTCCCTCTCATCTGGATATTTGTCCAGGCTGACCTGAATGGAACCGTTCGCAAGTATGCTAAAAAGCATGGCCACCCTTCATCATGGGCTACTAAGACAGGCCCAAAAGACTAGACACTGCTGCCAGTAGGCATCACTTATCACGTAGCCGAAACTTAGAGAAATATAAACAAAGACGATATATAGTAGAACATTGGCCTATACTCCAAAAACGAATATATAGTTTCAAGGCAAAACCATGATATGATGGTTGAGCTATTTACAAAGTAGTAAAATACTGTTGTCATAAGATCAAAGTTATCAGAATTGAGTAGAATTCTATAAGAGATTAACGCCAGAAAAGTCACGAGTTCTAATATAATTGAGAATTAGTAATACGAAAAAAAAAGTAATAAAAGTTAAAACCATAAAAAAATGCAACCTATGAACACCATTACACACCAGCATAGATACAAAGGACCAAAAATAAAGAAAGCATCAGCTTTAGTGTTAGTACCATTAGCCTAACACTATAAACACAGTCCAGGGTCGCTGATACCTTCTCATTAGGAGAAACCGTAACGACTACTACATTTCTCAGATCCGAAAAATGAAGGTGTGAGAACACATTGATCAAGGACTGATGACAGATATAGCGCTGTATAATCCCCAAAGAAACGCAAGATAAAGAAACAAACAATGGGCAAAAAGAAACAAATGTCTTTAAAGATAAGATAAAGAATGAACGGATATGAAAAAAAAAATGAAAAACAAGCAGATTCGGCAAGTCGGTGGCAAGATTAGTAGTAGATACTGATGAAGAATGATACGGTGCCGCGAGGCTGATACTTCGTGTGGGGTGAAGAAGATAATGAGAAATGGGAATGAGAAGAGAATTTCAAATGGTAGAACAGGAAACAAAAGACAGCGAAGAAAAGAAGAGAGTCATGATGTCGTCAAGTGGGTGTACGGGAAAGAGAAGGAGAGGTTGAAGATAGAGAAATCGTCGGTGTTTAGGGGTAAAAGTTAGGTGCGTGGCTTTAGTCGGTTTGTTGATTCAGTCAAGATATGAATATTTGAGGCCATCGCTCAGATACCATTATTCTCTAAGTTGAGGTGATAGATACGGGAGTCATGGAGCCACTACGACGTTGGGCTCCAGCAACAGCCTTTTGAATTCGCTCGTTGTCACTAAGAGCCTTGATTTTGGCCCTGGTAGCATTGAGACGGCCACGTAGGAGACTCATTACTATTAATCTTGTTAATACTCAATAGATAGATGTCAGGGTCGTTGCTTATATTGTAGCTTACCTCTAGCTAGATGTATTTGATCTTCGGCGTCTTGGTGCTCGAAATCGTCATCAGCCATGTCACTGCTGGAAGGTCTCGCTTCCTCAGTACGGTCGTATAGCGCCTCGATCATGCGCAAGGCAGTAGAATAGTACGTCTCACACATTTGGAGATTGTGATCCCGGATTTCATCTCTAGCTGCGAGTTTCGACATTTCCATAGCACGATCGTAGATAAGCTTATCAGCTGTAGTGTTAGACGAGATATAGACATTGAGTGACCCCGAGTTAATCACCATGTTTCCTTCCTTAACATGTTGCGATGGGTGGGCGGGATGATCCTCTGGCAGACGGGTTTGCGCCTGTGTCAAGCGTTGGTTTACCACTTGGACACGCTCCAGTGTTTCGTTGAAACGGTTCCGTAGCCATTGCACTGTCGCATTGATGCGATCAATCAAGCGCGCGTCATCGCTACGAGAACGGCCAGCCCACCATTGACGAGCAAAGTCGATAGCCGAGGCAAGAATACTGAGAGTCTTGACGTAGAGGAGCATCGCCTCTTCGGAAAGAATAACCACAGCATCATCTGTCAGATCGCTCAAGTCATGCACAAGCCTCTCGTTGGTGGGGCCAGAATCAGTTGCAGTTGGCTCAGGAATCAGCTGCTGGAATTTGATCTGTGCAAAGCCCCAAATGCAATCGCTGCGATTGGCAAAATCTTCTAGGATCTGGGCGACTTTGTTCTCGGTGTATTGAGACTCGTTGACGTTTCTACCGTCAGTGATCAGGCCAGGTGCAGCATTTGCTGTGTACCCGGAGTATGGGTTATATGGGTTATACATGGGCGGGGAATGAGCACGCGCTATGCGATGAGGAGAGAGCTTAAACCCGAACAGACGCATGCTTGCGCCTTGGATGGCACGACTGATGTTGCTAGGACTACCGCGACTTGCTGGCGGCGAAATATCGAGCGAGTTACGGCTATGATGGCCGTGAGAGGAACGAGGGATATTCACAGCAGTTGAGCTCTGGCTTCTCTTAATAAGCTGGTTATGGCTGTGAGCTTTGGGGTTGGCATCCATTTCATCGGCAATGGCATTGACCTCAACCTGTTTCTTCTCAACAAGTACATAATCCTTCTCAAAGGCAATATCCGAAGATATCTGGCTCTGTGATTTAGCACGGCGGCTGCTGCTCGAGGGGCGAACCGCAGGCTTGTCGTAGCAGCCAACTTCTGGAGCAGGCGCATGGGTACGTTGGGAGTCTAGGCTACTCCCATTTAATTGGGAAGAGATATTCCCAACAGTCTGGCCAGTTCCTCTAATACCGAGGCCAGTTGGAACACCACGACTTCCGTCGCGAGATGGAACACGACTAGTAGGAGGAGCGAGACTGGCCACGGAAGGTGAACGAGCCGAAGTTACAGGAGTCTGCGAAAATCCATCCATAGCAGCATGTGATAGTCGTTTAGATGAACGGCGGGGTGACTCACTTAGGCCATTAGCACCATCTGTCGTGTAGCTACGTCTTAGGCCTTGGTTGTGAATAATCGGGGCGGATGATGGCTTAGCTCCCCTTGAAGAGTTATTTCTGCTCATAGGCTGAGAGAGGTCAGTTGGCTTCGTGAGTTCAAGCTTGGGCTCAGTCTTAGGTTCTAAGACTAAAGCAACGGGGCGGTCATCAATAAGAAGCTCGGTGATCTCACAAACCATGGCCTCGTGCTTGAAAGTAGCATCGAAGCTCATGCGCTCAACAGGGTTCTTCTTCAGCAGTCCCAATACGAACTGCTGGAGATCGCGAGGATATGTTCCTTGTTGTGGAAACTCAACAGCAGTCGTATCGATACGACGCAGAAGTTCGATATGGTTCTTGGCCCGATAAGGAGGCTTTCCGACTAGCATCTCAAATATGACAGCACCCAATGACCACAGATCCGTTTTCCCATCATAATGCTCATAGCGCAAGATTTCAGGACCCATGTACAAAGGCGAGCCGCAAAGAGTCTCAGCCAGCGAGGTGGAAGGGAGATGTCTTGCAAACCCAAAATCAGCTAGCTTCACTAACGGGAGCCATCTAAACGAATCTGGGTTCACGCCGATAGCCTTTGAAAGGTTTATAAGAACTGAACGCCTTTCGGATGTCATGTGACTGATATCCTCGAGATCAAGCAGAATATTTTGGGGCTTGATGTCGCGATGGATGAGACTTCTCTTGTGTAGGAATCGTACGGCATCGATAAGCTGGCGAGTGAAGATTCGAACAATCGTTGGGTTTAGTGCCTTGTGGAAACTAGGATATCGGCTGTCCATTGCCTGTAGCGCAGGAAATGCGCTCAACCTGCTTGAATGCTTTATCAGCCTCGACATATCTCCTAGTTTGCAGTACTCCATAACTAGATTCACATGGCCATCCGTGTCGTAGCATGCTTCTAGCATGATTATTCCGGGGTGGCGAGTATTTTGCATGATTCGGATTTCAGTCTGAAGGTTTGCGGTAAGCTTGCTGTTGAGACGCTTCTTTCTGACCATCTTGATGGCCACAATCCGGTTGGTTTCCTTGATAGTAATAGAGTATCAGTTAGCTTGTGAATCCATGATCGATTAGTTTTAATATAAAAAAAATCTAAGTACTTACACAATGTCTGGCCTTCATGACACGAGCAAAGCTGCCTTTACCGACCTCAGCTAACATCTCATAGTCATTATGGCGGAAGGGGGCCATCTTCTGCTCTGATTCGGTCATCTTGGAGGACGACTCCATGATGAGCTATATGGAGACTGGGACAGAGCCCAGAAGGAAAGGAGGTATCGAGATAGATTCAGTGATGGCAGCGTGGGAAACAGGTGGCCTGGTTGACTGAAGTGCCCGCAGGCCTAATATATTCGAAAGACGTCGGCGGGTGTAGGCGGGCACATGTAATAGGCGATAGTTGTTGAACAAGCAGCTAAAGCTACTATTCAACCAATAAGACGCAATGGAATCGAACGAATGAGATCAAGAAAAAATATATAAAAAAAAGTTGGCGAGTAAGACTTAACTAACGACTGACAGATGCACAGAACATTAAAATAAGCGCAGAGAACAAAGAGTAAAAGCGAAGGATAGTAAATGGCCGAGGGGGCCGACAGACGAAAGAAGTAGGCAGACAGCCAAGTTCGAGGTTCGAGGCAGGCCAATATATGGTTCAACTTGCTGGCAGAGCGATAAGCGAAGCCAACAGAGTGACGATGCGCGGGGCTTATTGCCGCGGGATCGGGGTTGGTGCTTGAGGGTTGCTATTGGTAAGTAGCGTGCAGAGAGGCAAAGTGCAAGAGATAGTCGTCACCAGAAGATAGGGAGATACAAGCAGTGCTTCGCAGTCAAACTTCTAGAGCAAGTGTTTGCCGGTGATTATAGTCACAAGAGCGGCCAAGGACAGAGCGATGACTAGTGCGTGTGATGACAAGTCTTTGTAGTAGAATATTCCCAGTGCAACCAAGAAACGGCAAGCTCGATGGGGGCGTGAAGTGAAAAAAAAAATAGGGAGATAAAGTATGAGGAAGGAGAAATAAAAGAGGAAGAAAAGTAGAAGAGAGGAAAGTTAGATGAGAATTGAAAGATATCAAGAATTTGTTTGAGGGTTCTAGTTGTTGCGGTCGGGTCAGTAAATACAGGAACACAGGATACAGAACACAGCACGCAAAGTAATGCAACGCGAAGCAAATGCAGCACGCAATTATTTGTGACGTATGAGCGACCGGGCTGGGCTGGCTGGGCTAGACGTTGTTTACGTGCAAGAGAGGAGGGAGGATTGGTCGAGTGGCGAGACAAGTAGCGCCAAAACGCTAAAGACGACCGAATTAGGGCGATGGGCCACGAGGTTCGCCTTGCCGATGGCCAAGCAGGGTGGAAATTATAAAGGCTCTATGGAGATGGAGATGGAATTCAGGGTAGTGTAGATAATGGAAAGATTGCAATATAAACAGGAGAAGAAATCAAGTTAAGTACAGGCAGAGAATGAGTGTACATAGTAGTATATGACTAGGCTGCTCCTTATTTGAGAAAGGAACTAAATAGGCAGAGATAGATTGGATGTTATACTATGTAAGCTACTAAAGTAGTAACTACTATGAGTTGAAAACATTAAAGATAAAAAGGTGATAAGGCAGTGCAAAAAGTAAGTAGGAATTGTCTGTAAAAATAAAAATAAATTATAAATTATATTATATAAATTATGGTGATATTGATAACAGACTTCGTGCCCAGTGATTTTATGTGTCTCTTGACAATGACCAGCAGTAGCTTTTGCCTTTGATTGCATGGGACAGATAGGAAGCTGTATATTCACTATGATATTTATTGTAAAGAGGCTCGGGATCTATATTGTCACTTGTGATGTCTAGAACCTGCTGGGCTTGGCAGATACTAGCTGTCGTAAAGGCAAAGGAAAGGCAGGGAGATATCGACCAGGCTTGGATGGAGTGCACAGAAAGTCGAAGCTGGGGTCTTTTGCTGCTCGCTGGGGAGGAGCGCTAGAGAGAAGTGGAGGCCTTGAAGAACGCGGGTGGGAAGATAAGCCGTACCTTGCGGAATCAACCGATTGATCAAGTCGCTTGTAGTGCTGTGGCTAACTTGATGGAAGCGTAGTCGCTGAGAAAATGAAGCTCGAGAGCCTGTATGAAGTAGGACAGAAAGATGCTCAGCAAGCCGGATAGATAGAAGCGGGTCTAAACAGATAGAAAGAGAGGAAAAGGAAAAATAAAACCCTGAGGGAGACTGCAGAACAAAATGATATGCTAGTGCATATGGTCGATGTGCCTCCTAGTCAAGTTCCTAAGTCAGGTGCATGACAAGGGGACTTGGAAGAGGAACATGACCCTACATTAGTAGAAGACTGGTTGTTATTCTGTAGGTTTTGCTGCAAGAAAGAAAAACGGACGCACAGTCAAGTCAGTCCGATAGCGGGATCTGATTACGGAACGAGATCTAGCAGTCTGTCTGATATCCGTCATGCTCGTTGTTGAATTACTGCGTATAGTAAATGGTCGCTTGAATGCAACGCTAGTAGTACTTCAAAGAGCAATGATGTTGAGTAGGCATAATGATTGTAGCATAGCACAGTTCGGTTAGATAAGAGGACGCTGTTTCTGCGGCCGTTCTCAGTAAGTCCAGACGAAGTTTATCAGAGAAATACAGCAATAGTCTATGTACACCTTGTTTGCACTATCCTGATCGATTACATACCTATGGCATCCATCCACCCATCTTACTAGAACTGGAGCATCTTATGCTGTATACACACAAGTGACCACACACCCCCATCCCGACATGCTGTATCATGCATCCACGATTCCCGCCCTTGCGTACAGAGCTTGTACCAGTACTCCAAGTCCTTCCGTCCTCTGCGTCCTGAATTTGTTGTGGGGCTCAGACAAGCTAATGAAAAAGATCTCGAACAGGCCTCTAACCAGTCGTGATTGAATTTTGTGCACGCTCTTGCACTATGCCACAATGCTACGCTTTGTCGTATCACGCTGTGCGGCCACAAGGGTTTATAGTGCGCATAACAAGCCACCCAGCTGCTGCCAGGGGATGAATAAAGCTGGCCCCCCGACTAGGCCTGACTATCCAGGTGTTTTTTTCTAGGTCTTGTCGTATATCTAGAAAATGATATTACAGCCAACGTGTGTTGCAGATACGTCGTGGAGGCCAGCATGTACTTGTGTATGTAAGCTGCCAATGGCTAAAGGTAGGTATATCTCAAGTACTATTTCACACAATCTACATCTACTTAGACATCTATAACATCAATGAGCCAGCCATTTATCCGACAGCAAAGTCGCTGCAAGCAAAGGTTTTCACTTGCATTGTACTTCCTTCTGTTTGCTTGGACTAGCACTTAGCATTGACTTTACTAAATCTTATAAGCCTAGCTACAACAACGCTTAATCCAAGGCTTCGCGTATATCAACCCATCGTAGGCGAGAGAGCAGGAAATCAATGACAGTATCGGCACAGAACAAGGTACGTAAAGACATTAAAGTATCGACAGAGAGTTCACAAAACTCCCGGAATGTCCCAATCGATGAAAAGTCTGCATTCCTCTAGCAGAAACAAGGTGTTGATGACTAGTCGCGTATATGATATCAGTACAAGTAGACCTGAAGGCGCACTTAAAGCTCGTTTTAGCTCTCTACTATCCTTCTGGGCCTGATCCGCGTCAGCAAAGCCCACCTACTTGCTGCACTACAACACAGAGCCAATTTGGCATGAGACCCAACCATTTCGATACTACCATGTATATGAGCATTATGTTACAAGTGCTACGGTATTTAGTACGATTAGTGCCAACAGAAAAGTGAGCCTTGAACAAGGACGGCTATATGTTTCTGGCTAAGATCCGAGACAGTCACTCCATTAACCTGACATAAGCACACGCACCAAACGGAACAAGCAAGCCGGGGAACACTAGCGACGCAAGGAAAACATCATACACAACGACGCGGCACAAGTTAGAGACCTATGAACTACATAATACCATCACTGTTACTTTTGCTTCTATCATTGATATTCAAAGGAAATGAATCGGAGGGGCATTGAAGTGAAGCCAGCCAATATAATGGAAGCTTACTTACAACCCGACATATTGATGTGAATAGGCAAGGATAGTCGATATATCAAGATGTACTTTAGTAGCAGAATGGGGTGGTTTTTTTTTATTTTGCACTTACAACTCGCACGAATAAGTTCTAATATTTGGAGACTGTTATAAATAGAGTGCATCTGTCAGTCTGCTTAATAAGCTGCCGTTTCCGTAGCCTGCCTTCAATAATTATTCATCAACATGATTAGCTTGACCCGCATAAACCTGTAACCCTAAACAGATCTTGTTAAGTCTTATCCCTGATCACAGAATAATGATTTTTGCAAAATTATTCATCTTAAGTTATTCTTATCACAAATGACTAAGAGGCATATTCTCGTCTCATCTACGGTCTTCTAGATATAAACAATGCTCGTGCTATTTTTGTAGTACTAGTAGTATGCAAGATACAGTTTCTTCATTTGGTTAGCCCAAAGCAAAAACTAGCACTTGTGAGGGAGCACTTAGCCAAGCTTACCTCTTTTCTATAAACTAAACGTTAGGGGAGGGCGATCGATCATTTGCGGCACATCTCAAAGAGGGAAAAGTAGAGAAGCATAGTTTTGTAAGTTGGAAGGGCATAAAAAGCGTGGAAACAGGCTATAATCTGGTACTGCACAAATTATATTATTTTCATTGTGCTTTTTATTGTGCAGAGCAGGACTCTCAAATTAACCTGCGTGCCTTGAGGTCTCAACTAGGTTTCTTTTTCTTCCTGTTTCTATTGGAGCAACTGTTTGGTCCGCGAGACCTACAGATGAACACTCAGTCTTGTAGTCGTACTTAAGGAAATACGTATTACTCACACTGATGACCTGACAATCAGGGCTTTTACGGTCATTATATCTTCAGCATACTGCTCATGTGTGTAATGTCATCGGGCCTGGCCATTAGGTATACATAGTATGGCGTTAAACACTGGTAGGTAAACAAGAAAAGGGGATTTTTCACTTGACATACATGTTTGGCACATAATAGTGTACCACTACTGTGTGCCTGCCTGCCTGCCTGCCTGCCAACAGGCTTTATCACGGCAAAGTTGGCACGAGGTGTGTTTATTCAAGAAGGGGCGTGAAAGAAAGAAAAAAAACAAATATACACGTGATTTAATACATAAGGTTGTGCACAAAGAAGGCATAGTACCTAGGGCGTGATGATTGTATTCTTATCGAGTCTTTATTAAGTCATGAGACCCCCAAACAAAAGCTAGTAGGACAACGAACAAAGAAACGAAATAGTGCTTTGAACCTTATGGAAAATTGTGAAACCTACATATTTGTTGTAGCTTGCAGCACAGGTAAGCTGGCTACAGTAAAGCATAGTTATAGTTATATTACTGGAAAATATAACTATGGGAGGTCCTGACTAGATAGGGGCTTACGCATTGATATATATCCTTAACAGTTCTCCTACTATCTTCTTATTAGATCTGTTACAAGATACATCTGCAGTAAATAGGGTTATGAACAGGGCTACAGCACCTTCGATGTTATGATCCACTACTAAGCAGATCTTTGCGCATCACAAATCTTCGAATCCGAGTGCGTCTTAGACAGAGCCATTCGGTCTTCATTCTAGCTTACTATCTGTGGCCTTAGTGAGAGGCTAGAAAGTTGCGACTTTCTCTCATAATTGGCAATGACTACTTCGTTCGCCAGCCCACGCTCAACCAACTAAATAGATCGATCTCCCTAAACTGCGTTATTTGATCTGTGGAATTGTCAGGAATTTTGAGTTCTGTTGGACAACGAAAGGGTGAAGCTCTATGTAGATTTTTTTATCAATAATTATACTCAGTTTCTCGAACTATGAAGATTCTCTGACTTATCTATAATTCATTGATTAAGAGGTTGAAACAAGGCGGTGGATTGAATTCGACATGATAGCATTAGATATAACTATCTGTATTGGAAGACACAAGTGTGCAGCAAAGATAAGCTCTATCATAACATTACCCTTACGATTATAAACATGCTTTACTGTACTATGTAATGGGCTCTGCAGATACAGGGTAAGCTTGTGGGAACAGGAGGGCAGTAGCAGAATTTTAGGGCGCATACTAGTTATTACAACTCTGAGGTCGACGTTGCGCCAGGCGGTAATTTATCTCCTTTGCCCTCAAAGGAACTTGGTGCATATTATACTTAAAATGACACCTAACCACGGACTATATATGTGTCAACAAGTCTATCTGTATTTGCCAATTTATATAACATGGAACCGAGAACGAGAACGAGAGCAAAGGGGTTCCAAGGAACAAAGAAGTGAAGGCAAAGAAGAAAGGCTGGCTTCCACTTTACGGGAATGCAGATCGATAGTGCGGGACGGGAATAAGTCGTTGGCTCGTTGCCTTTCCTTTCCAAACAACAAGATAGCATTCTTCTTTATGCTAGGCTGGCTTCCTTGAGGAACTTCTCCTAAATAGTATTGTTAAGTTTAGGAAAGACTTTGTATTATTGCACAGATAGAAAAAAAGGAAGTGCTGATTGCTTCACGCAAGAAGCCTGTCTTAGTCTTTCACAGATCCTCCTCGGGATGCAACGGACCAGTGTGTTTGTTGTTGGGCTCCTACAAGAGTTCCTTTCGTTTATGCTCCGACGTACAGTCTTCAAGCTTGATCTACCAGCTAGAAATGCCCCGGATCCGCAAGACAACTAACTTTGTCTGCCTGGCAAGACCATATAACACAAGTGCCTAATCGCATGAGAAGAGTGTGAGTGATAACAGGAGCAGTTGCGGTTGGTGTGTCTTCTGATTCTGACCGTCTCCTATCGACTGCAGAGCTAGTTGGCAATGCCTACGAGATGCCGCCATTTGGGATGATCTGATATACCTATCTCTATCTAAGGGGAGGCAAAAGCAGGACGGCTCTCGGGATAATACCTTGATACTGAACGACGATTTGGTGTTAGTGAAAGCAAAAATAGGCTGGGATCCATTTTTTATAGGTACATTATAATATACATCACAGATAGATAGAGAGAACTGCCAATTTCGTGGTTTGCAGCTGCAGTGATAGTAGCTCTCGCTTGCCATCCCAAGAACGAACTGTTCCCATTGCGAAACTCACCGCCTTCTGCCTGGCCACCGAGAGTTGGGATAGGAATAAACAGGTATCATGGCTAGTGGCTAGTACAAGCATGGATGATTCTGGGGAGAGACATCAGACAAAAGAGCCAAAGTATGAGGGACATACATATTGGAGTTGATTGTGGATTTGTGTCTGTGCTCGTTATCGTGTAAGAGCGATAACGACGCGCAGCTCTCAGACACTCGGTAAACAGGGCTTCACATGTTTACTTTTGTTCTTATTTTTGTTGTTGCTTAGATTTGGAGAAGGGTTCAGCTCTCAGACAGCATGAGATCAACGTTGACAATTCCCAAGAAGAAACACTAACAAAAAAAAGAAAAAAGGAAAGCATAAGATTCTTCAATTTGTGCTTGTGTCTAGTCTTACTCTCTTGATATACTGCTGGCATCTCCTGAGTTAAGCCACAGTTGATAGATTCAATTTGTCTTAATTATGCGTAGTACTCGGTTCTATAGAGAGAAAGATGACAATCCGAGTTTTTAACTTGTTCTGTCTGTCGTCCGGGTACTGCTTTGACCAGCTGCACCTCTGAATAAGATTGTTGATCAAAAAAACAAAACAAAAAAATAGCTGCCCCGAGTCTGATATTGTCATTTGATACTATTGTTTTTTGCAGCTTCTCGAACAACAAAGTGAGCAGCTTGAAGTAGACACTGTTTGCTTGTTATTTTCAGATGCCTTGGCCTCATATACTGGAAATCATTGGCTGTGATGCAAAGTCCCGGACATAGCGGCAAGCTACGTGACTTTCCTCCTTGTGTGTGCTTTTATTCCCGCATGCGTCTTATGCTAGGAATTGAGCACGATAAAAAAAACCAGAAGGATGCAGCGAGGCTTACTCTAGTTCCCAAAACAAGTACAAATCCTAGATGCAATGCCAAGTCAGACGCACATACTACTATTATATACATATGTATAGTGTCCATCTAATGGGTTACGAACCAAAAGAAGCCTAAACAGACATCCTACGCGGAAATGTAGATGCTTCCATTTGGTCGACTAGGTTCCAGATGATGGTTTATTTGTAGTTCTTTCTTGGTTACCTACATCGCCTCTTCCTACAGGTCGACTTTCTCGTTTCTGCGTATACATGTCCGGATTATGCATAGCTATAAATGCATGTCTTGATAGCTGAGACACACATCCTATTTTGTTTCGTTACCCGGAACTACAGTATATCTCAATCTAATATGGACAGACTGAAGTAAGTAGCTTCAAAAGAAAAGAAAATAAACAGTTCTACTGGGATATAGTAGAGCTTTGGCCCTTTGATATTCCGAACTTTACTGGGTTTACTATGTCACATTGAAACGACCAAAGCATTCGGATGCTGCTACCCTGAGGAAACTGACACCCTATTATCCTTTTATCTTCTTCTTTCTTTCCTGTGAGTTTTCTTTCTAGCCGAGCTTGGTCTATGTTGTTGCTGAAATCGACTGTCACAGCTGATAAGACACTGACCTGGAATTTCAGGATATAATCGAAGGAGCACTTCGTTTTAGTTACTTCTTTTTGCCATGTTCAGATAATATGTCTAGAGGCTCAAACGCTCTTTGGTCACACTAGTGGTGGCAAACTGGCATATATCTGTGACCAAGAATCACAGCCTTTAAAGGAACTGGCCGCTGCCATCAGACAAAGCGGGGAGAGGCAGTAAGAAATGCCGATTTAGTCATATTATTCTCCAGATTGTATGATCATCATATTATATGCTTAGTTATGGTCACAAAAAGTAAGATCTAATACAAATATCGAATTTTCTCCTCTTTCTCGATTTCTTGACCGAGTAATGAGGCCCAATAGGTGTATGTTTCTCTTAGTGTCATCGCCCGATATTACTTAACCTACACCATGTAGGAAGGCGTTAGCATCAGCATGAAAAATGTAATATTATAATTGGAGAACGACCATCTTTTAGTCTGCCTATAGAAAATCATGCTGCTACGGAGGCAGGACTCCAAAACAGAAGTGGCGGGCTATCATGAGCCATTCGATATGATAGGCTTAACTGGATATTTTTTATCTTGAAGATCATGCATGAGCAGAATATGACTAGAATATAGCTTTAGACGTATAGATAAGCTTATCAATACCTAGGAATGCCCAACCAAGATAATATCAGAAGATAAGAAGGCAACTTATATCATATAAGCCCGCTTGTTACGCGCCCCCTCCCGCATCTGCCTGCTAGTAAGGCGCCTGCCACCCTCCTAAGCGTCCGGCCAAAATGAGGGGAAATGCTATGACATATAAACGCCCAAGGTTATACACGGCCAAGAACGTACATTGATTGGGCTTGCTGATAGGGTTGGGTCGAATTTGTCGGTCTGCTGCTGTGTATCATCGTTGTGATATCATGTACTATGTATGTACTTCGTAATGCTAACTCGTTTGCATAATCTATTCAAAACTTTTTGGCTCACGCGGATACTTCTTGGCCACGCCCGTTTGAGGACAATGCAGCCTACATAGTAGTAGCAGCTCTTCATATAGTAAGACAACCCTGTGAATTTCACGGAGGGTTTTACTAGATGTAATCGGATATATAACATAGATATATGAAATATGGACAACGTAGCGCATACTGGATGGTGTGTATCTTTATGTGTGGTGTAAAAGGGTTTGTAGATGCGTGTTCTTTTCTTATCATAAGTTCTTGCATATATGTTTGAACTGTCGAGATAGCTGGTTAGCTACGATAACAGAGAACTCAAGTAACTTCTACCACAATCTTGTTGACACGCAAAGGCGGCTCGGGCTCGGATGGGGCTGCTTCTAATTCTTCTTTTTCGCACCATATATTAGTTGGCAGGAGCGAAATCACTAGCCAAGCTTCGGCAGGTAAGTGTGCCGGCTCTCCCTGCATATTAGCGAATAACCCTCCAAATCCCGTATCTCAACTCGATTAATAGAGCGATATGGATATACACTAAGAGGCCACATTGGTGTATCGACACGGATGCTTGCAACAAGGAGGGTAGACACGGATGGGGACTTTTAGTCTCTGATTCCGCCTAGCAAGAGTTTCCATAGGATTTTAGAAAAAGTATAAGAATCACGGATAGATAGTCTGAATAAGATGTAAAATTATCATTATATTTTTATTGTATAGCTCTATCAGTATACCGTTAGATGCAACTAGTGCTTGTCTGATCAGCGGCTTGACCGGCGCCATTCTCTCAATATGCTTTCGATACAACGGCAGTTGGGACCGTATGAGGCTGCGATGGAGTAACGGTCGCGATAGGCTGGCTCACTTCCCACAAACAGCCCATATATACTGCTTGCTACGTGACGTGTAGCTGCTGATGCTAATTGGCTAGTGACTTATTAGCTGCTTGGACGAGCGTGAATTTGGGGTTATTGGCTTGTTATAGACCTAGCCAGATTGTGTCAAGGACTGGGCAAGTTGAGTTATGACTGCATATCAAGTGATATAAGATATGTATGTTCGTATACATGCGACTAATGTGCATATATGCAGCCGTATATGCCGTGGAGGCCGACATGTAATATAATTATGAAGTACTAGTATCTCGCAAGCTGTCTTTGTCGCACGAAGATACCGGCATATAGCCGATATGGCCGGCCCTCTAAGATAGAGACATAGAAAGCTGGTATACATGACTTTACGAGGTGAGATCATTGCCTTCAAACAAAGCTTTGACTGGCTTCACACCGCAGCTATCTTGTAATCTAAAACTAGACATCGCGAACCATGGAACAGGCCCAGTGTCCAAGCATCTGTGGTACTTGCTTAGCTGAGCTGTTAATCAATCGTGTAGACATACATGCATATGAACACATAGAATCGGGTGAGTGGCAAAACAACCTAGGATATAGCGAATGTACAGCAAGGCCACCATTCCTTCCGTGCCGTTTCTCTACCGCAGATATAACAAACTAGTATTGCAATGATGTTCTCTTACCGGAGATTCATCACCGTTTCTTTCCACTCACCGTAGGCCATTCCTCGAGCCTCACATAGATCTCGCAGCTAATAACAGGCAACATAGACAAGAACCCCAATTTTAAATCAAGTAATGCTGTGAGTGTATATCTGTATAAAGTCGGCAGCATATCGAGCTTCACCGCTAATCCTCATGTTGCTATTGTGTTTCTACAAATTTGGCCACGCAGCAACACGGGTTGACTTTTGTTCGATATCGTCTTCTCTGCGTCGACGAACAGACTGCATGGAAGGAAGGAAGCTACTCTATACATATATCGTCGAGAAGAGCCTTCACCGACTTCGCTTAACATCCCTTTCACTAATTACCAATAACACACCGGTAGAAGCAAAGAGCTCGCTTCTTAGATATAAATGATAGGAAATAAATGGGAGATGATAGGATTCCCTATCTACTTACGCCTACCAATGTGGCCATACGATTGATTATAACATTAGCGTGTTCATGGTACAGGAAAAGGAAATATGTATGGACATGTGTTTGTCATGCCTCACATAAACTCTGATTACAAAAGTGGAAGAAAAACAAGGCGAAAATACATACAATGTACGTACATTCAAGAGTTATCTCACTTGTACCAAGACTCATTGCATGAGAACAAAGGACGTGCTAATGTGTAACTAATGAGATTTTGTTTCTGCTGAAGACCCATTGCTTACTCTGAAACTAAGGCTTCAGGACATAATCGCCTCCCTTGCAAATCTAAAGAGACAAACAGTGATATCATACATAGAGCTGTAGAAGATGTAGAAGCTATCAATCGCAGGCCAAGAATCTTCTTGTAAGCCTCAAATTCAAACAGTTCCTAGTATCATGAACCGGCATATGATGAATATTTATTTCTTTGGTAAAAACGTGTGAGGAACTGTACGTTCTACAGTATAGTACGCACATGTCCGTATATATAGACACACGCATTTCCTCCACCCTAAGCTTTGTCTACGTGGTCATGCTTCATGCAGCCTCTTCCCGTGTTGGAACTCCTCTCGATGTGTCTCAGTGTCTGCGCAGCTGAAAGCTATGGGTATATAGAGGCAGTATTATATATGCACAACGATAGGATTTCTTTCTTTCTGTCTGTACTAAGTAGTGATTAGATAGGTATGTACGACTCAACTGACTGACTATGTTAGTAAGACTCGGTTCTGAGGCAACGACAACACAGAGGACTAATTTTATGACATGCGCAGAGCTTGATAAGATGTTACTTCTATGGGCTCATAGGTTAACTTCGTATTAGGAACTTCATAGGGAACGTTCACAAGTGATTTTTTGAGATTGAACAATTTGTTATTATTTTTTGTTTTGTTTCGCTTTGTATGGTTGGTTCTGGTGCCCAAGCCCACACTAATAAAACTTCGATGCAAATACTATGCGGATGTGCGATTGTTTGTGATCGTGTTCATTTCAAGACGTTAAAAAGCAAACCGGACACTGTCGACGGTCAACTCCTCGGTTGCCTTTGTGTGTGGTGTGGTATCATATCTTCCCATGTTTGTATGCCTAAGAAAACCCCCCCAAATGCTCAAGAGTGTGAAAAGAAAAGAAGAAAAAAGTGCAAGAAGTAAGAATAAAGCTAGAAAGAAAAGGTGATAGACCAAGACCCATAGCGCTTAGTGATGGCCGTATTGCTTAGCCTGAGGAAGCTCAGAGAGAGCTTCGCCTATGGTGGCAATAGCAGAGCGCAGCTGAGCCTCGGTGATGACTAGGGGAGGAGCAAAGCGGATGATGTTGCCATGAGTGGGCTTAGCTAGAAGGCCCTTCTCTTTCAGCAGCATGCAAAGATCCCAGGCAGAGCGACCGTTGGTCTTTTCCTCGTCGATGACGACGGCATTCAGCAGACCTAGACCACGGACTAGCTTGACAGCGGGGTTCTTCAGGGCGACGATCTCGTCACGGAAGATTTTGCCGAAAGCTTCGGCACGGTTGATCATATCCTCCTCGTAGATAAGCTCCAAAGCACGAATAGAGACAGCGCAACCCAGAGGGTTACCACCGTATGTAGAGCCGTGAGTGCCGGGCTCAATGACACCCATGATGGCTTTGGAGGACAGAACACAAGAGACAGGGTACATACCACCGGAGATGGCCTTGCCCAAAGTGACGATATCGGGTTTGATGCCAGAGCGCTCGTGGCACAGCATGCGACCGGTACGGCCGATACCAGTCTGGATCTCATCGCAGATCAGGAGCACATTGTACTTGCGGCAGACGGCCAGCAGCCTAGGCAGGTAGTCAGCATCGGGAACCACGACGCCAGCTTCACCCTGGATGGGCTCGACAATGATAGCGGCAGTGCGCGCGCCGTGCTCGGCTAGCAGAGCCTCCACGGCCTCAACATTGTTGTAGGGAATGGCGATGCCGGTAGTAGGGTTCACGGCACCAATGCCGGGAACGTAAGGGCCGTAGTTCTCGCGAGACTCGGGGTCGGTAGACAGAGTGATGGCAGCCATCTACAGCGCAGATAAAAAATAAAGTTAGCATGTCAGGTCTTTGAGCGCGCTTTACTAGTACAAGTGATACTTACGGTGCGGCCGTGGAAGTTGCCGTCGATGCCGAAGACGAGGGCCTGGCCCTGCTCGATGCCCTTGACCTTGTAGGACCACTTTCGGGCCAGCTTGATAGCAGTCTCGACAGCCTCAGCGCCGGTGTTCATGGGCAGGACCATCTCGAAGCCGAACAGCTCTTTGACGTAGGCGGCCCAACGGGGAAAAACATCATTGTGGAAAGCGCGCGAACTTAGAGTGGCAGTGCCAGCCTGCTCACACATGGTCTTGACCAGCTCGGGATGGCAATGGCCCTGGTTTACGGCCGAGTAGGCAGACAGGAAGTCTAGGTAATGACGGCCTTCGGGGTCGTAGACATCGATGCCCTTAGCCTTGGCAAAGACAATAGGTAGGGGAGAGTAGTTGTGAGCAGCGAACTCATTCTCGGCGGCGATGGCAGCCTCACTGGTGGTGTAGCGGAAGCGAGAAGCGTCGGTAGACATGGCGATAAAGGTGGAAAATAACCAACAAAAGAGAATAGTATATGAGGCGAAGAAGATCTACTCCGGGTTAGAGGCAGCAGAGTAATAAGACAGAGATGAGTTGAACCAAGACGAACGATCTACAGGAAGCAAAAGAAAGCCAGGAAAACGAGTTCTGAGAAAAAGCACCGCGGGGCGGACGACTATCTATATAGTGTGCTCGGAACCGTAGCGCAGGCTCAATAGAGCAAAGAACCTGCGTCACCGATCAACTGCGGTTTCCACGTCAGGCCCACTGTTTGGGGCCTAGACGAACCAAAACGACACTAGCCAGGATCTCAGCATGGGGGTGTATGGTTTGTCTCGGTTGACTTTATGTTATATAGCCGCGATGGCAGCGATTATAGCGTTGCGATCACAAATTTTATCTCGATTGCGCTGATAGCCGCACTGCGAAAGTAGGATGTGAGCTTTGATCAACGACATTGCTAGTTAGCCAATGATATTGGCGTTGCTTTCACCTAGTTGACTGTATCGTATAGTGGCTGGCTGTGCAGAGGCAGCCATTAGAATAGGCCTGATTGCCTACTTACAGTTAGCGCCGCGGCTTGTAAGTGAGCCGGTGCCACCGAATGCCATACGAGCAAGGCTGGCCGTCGCCGTCTAAGAGCCGGAAAACTTTTCTCTTCTTTTCCTACTGGTCTAATCGCCTGCCGCCGCCTGTAGAAATTATCCACCGAAACATTCAAGGCGCAGTGTTTCGCGTTGCCTCAAAAGCGACTACTTGATAGCGGCCTGTCTGTTGCTTCCGGCAGCTAAGACAGACTACTTTTCATATCTACTGCATTCAAACATCATATCCCTCGTTGCGAGACAAGAGCCTGGCTTGCGCTATTGAAACTTTCCCGTCCGTTGATTGATTCACTGTTGTTGCTTGATTCTTCATCGTGGCTCAAGCTTCTATGGTGTCTTGCTTGCTCGCCCACGGCATCCCGTCGCTCCACCCGGGAGGCTGATAGCTAAAGACGTTACTGTCTTACCCTTTACCCTAGCCATCCTTCTCCGACGCAAAGCGTGCCGGTATTCGGTCGTCTTCCCTAAGTCTCTGCCTTGCTCTCTTTTGCCAACGTACGTTACCAGCGTCAGCTCTCAGGTCTATAACTCAGGAGTTGGAGCATCAGAGAACATTGTATCATTTATTGGGGCATTGGAGCATATTCGAGTGAGATGCCGCCGGCGCTAGCGTCATCGACAATGGCCGGCCAGCCAGTTTAGCAGTCTCCACTTATCACTAAACCAATCTTGCTGCTCTCTAAAATCGTGGCCGATGCATGCCATCGACCTTGCAAGTATATTACTATCTAGCAGGCCGCTTTCGGCGGAGAATGCGCCCACAAGCCAATACAGGTTAATGATTATGAAAAATATTGAAGATAGTGTAGCTAAAAACCCAGTTAGCCCGCAAAGTGCGAACTGGTGCAATGCTTCGACTTCGTTCCAATAGCCTTCTGTTTTCCATCGCTTCCTTTACAGGTCCTTGTGCTGCTTACAGCCAATCACTGCTCTAGAATTGGTGATCTCCAGTGATATCAATCACGGCTAAAGCGGCTTTATCCACTAGATTAACTGACAAACATGCAAAGGCCTTTGGCGGAGACTGGATTTCTACTCTTCCAACGCTAGGGATTTAAGTGTTGATGGCAGCCTTAATATTTTGAACTTCAGCATTTGCGTCTTTTCAATCTGATATAATTTAATGTAGCTTGTAATAATCCGACGCCTTTATTGGTTTCTAGCTAGTACTAGTAGAGAAGAATTTTGTTTGTCCTGTCAACAGTTTGTAATTTCACATCAAGCATTTATTGTTCTATTGGTAGCCACTTAACCCTATCCCATCTCCGAGTCTCGTGACTATATTTTGACGACAAGGCCCCTTTCTTGCGCTACAGCTGTGCTGGCCTTACGTTCACGCCATCGACAAATATCATCACCAAACTTTGCTACCCGAAAAACACGCATTAATCGTTCTCTGCACTACTTAATATTACCTAACAACATGGGAGTTTGGTTTCCGTGGATCACCTCTTGGAAGATATTTCTCTTCTTTTTAGCTGTGCGCATGATCAACGCTCAGGTCATCAGCACTTTTTTCCAACCCGACGAATACTTCCAGGCCCTTGAACCGGCATGGCAGGCTGCTTTTGGCGAAGCTAGTGGAGCCTGGATTACCTGGGTAAGCTTTCCCTTTTTTCCTCTTTTGTTCTCCAACATGCTAGTCCTGATTGGCTGTCCAAGGCCAATGCCATGTGCAACGCCAAAAAAAAGGTCGAGCTTGACTATCTGTCTCTGCTCGACTAGCAGCCTAGACTGACTAACACCAAAACACTAACCTTCCAATCCACTTGTCCAGGAATGGAAGTACTTTCTCCGCTCGTCGCTGCATCCTGTGCTATTTGGCAGTGTCTACCGCATTGTTGACTTGTTCTTCGCACTGTTTCCCAATGCCACGGAGGCACGCATGTCCGCTCTTCTGTATGCCCCTAAGCTACTACAGGCCGTCTTTGCCGCTATCGGTGATTTTTACACCTGGAAACTCGCATGCCGGGCATATGGCCGCCAAACCAATGCCGCCCGGGCCACTGTAAGCCTTTTTCTCTCCTGTCCTCACCATGTTGGATCCTTTGCCTTCTTTTTCTTTCTTCCCTTTTTTCTTGTCTTGAATCAGCGCCGTAGATGCTCCGTGTAGTAGTACAAGTTTTTGACTGTTTCCTTCTTCTCGCTGCTGTTTGTGTTCGCCATCTCGTAGATCTTCATGACATTGCTAAACCCGTGGCAATGGTATTGTTCTGTGCGCACCTTCTCAAACTCGCTAGAGATGACCATTACTACTGTAGCCTTAAGTTTCTGGCCTTGGTCTTTGATGACCCGATCTGTAGAAGGCCTTGGTATCAAGGAAAATCCTAAGGGTCATATCTCGTCTGTATCACTGCCGCAGCTACGCCTGTCGCTGTTTCTAGCTGCTATAGCCGTGCTTTTACGTCCTACCAACATCCTAATCTGGGTAATGGTTTTGCTGAACACTCTGGTACATTCACACTCGTTCACCACTATCTGGATTATTGGTCGTGAAGCCATTTCGTTTGGGCTTAGTGCTCTGGCAATATCTGCAGTTTCAGATATCTTTTTCTTCAAAGACTTCGTTTTTCCGCCTTTCCAGTGGTTGTATTTCAACTTGAACCAAGACCTGGCCGTGTTCTACGGCCGCAATGACGTCACTTACTACCTCTCCCAAGGTATCCCGTTACTTACAACAACCCAGCTACCATTTGCTCTGCATGGCCTGGTAGAGGCCTACAAAGGCCGCCAGGGCAATGTCGCTCGTACCCTAGCCTGGACGGTATTTGTGACATGTGGTGCTCTCACTCTTGTGTCTCATAAGGAAGTCCGCTTCATATATCCTCTCCTGCCTGCACTGCATGTAGTCGCCGCGCCGTCACTTGTGACTTTCTTCGCCAACGACCGCGCTCCGTTAACTGAGACTGCCTTTTGGGCCTATGGCATCACCCACAAGCGTATCCTGACTACTGGCCTGCTCGTCAATTTGATTATTGCCGGTTACTTAGGCAGTATGCACCAGCGTGCTGCCATATCAGTTCTCGACTTTCTCCGCGAAACCTACACTAAGACGCACCTATCGCCTTCCGCTAAACATAGCAACAACGACCAGTTCGTGCTCTTCCTGATGCCGTGCCATACGACACCTTGGCGCTCTCATCTACTCCACACTTCCCTAAATGCCCGCGCGTTGACATGCGAACCACCCCTACATACAGCGCCACGCACGCCAGAACGCGACAACTACCGCAGTGAAAACGACCGTTTTTACGATGCCCCCGCAAAGTTTTTGGCCGAAGAGCTGTGGCCTCAGAATGACACAGCATGGCCTCTCCCTCGCTATATTGCCGGCTTCGAGGGCATCGAGCCGTGGCTAACGGACTTTTTAGCTTCGGAAGATGGCAAGCATGTGACTATCGAGCTCCAGGAGGTTTGGAGGGGCTGGAACGGTCTGTTCAATGAAGATTGGCGTCGTAGAGGTGATATTATAGTCTGGAGTACAGGTCTACCCGATCACCAATGATCAGGCATTTATACGCTATGCAGTTAGCTAGTAGTATCAGTTTCATTTCACCACTCAATATGAATGTTTTTGGTCCCTTCTATACATACACTAGAAATGGTGGTGTCACGAGAAGCACGTGGCAATGCTATGCAAAGACTAATGTAGTAACATAATATCTTGTCCAACTTGTTAAACATGGTGTTGCTAACTATGCGACATATCCTAACATATTATGCTTTCCATTGTTGATGATGTTATATATTATCCTGCATTTGCGCAGTTCAAAGGGGGGTCCGCACTAGGCACGTTCTTTTCATTGAGATAAACTTCCCCTGCCAACAGAAAGACTCATCTGCTTCTCTTCATCCTAATCTCAAGTAGTTGCTAGCTATCGGTGGGAATTTCGGTGCTGGGCCGTCTGTCTGCCAGTTATCTTGCTTGATAATTTCAACCTTGAGTTCATCGACATGAGCGTTCTTTGCGGCAACAATCCTAAATGCATTGATGGTAGACCCCCACGGGGCAAACGGGAATGTGCTCTTCCATCGCACAACAGCGGACACGCCCTTCTGGACTTCGTAGCATAGCTGGTGTTTTCCGGCCCACATGAGAGGGCGCTGGAGGACTTCCATTCGTTCCAACACAGGCATGTGGAGAGCGAGGCGAGCACAGGCTAGTGAGACGCGTTGGCGCCATCTATTGACATACGGGTGACTGTTGAAGTCACCTGCCTCAACCTCCCAGTTGAGACTGTAATTGACAGAGTTATATTGGATAGTCAAGTGGCGCAGGCGGTAGAAGATCATTTCATGGGAAAGGGGGTTTGTGTCTTCGAAGGGAGGGGGGTTTTTTTCTTCGGACCAGAACATACGTAGAAACGCTTGAATGCGTACAACATTGTGAAGTACCAGCTTCGTCAATTGGCGTGTGACATTGCGGACTGCGGGGTTGGATAGGTCAAATAGAATGTGATCGGCAAGGTGCTCGTGAGGTAGCTGGCGCCAAGAAATGTTATCGGTACCGCCTTTTAAGGTGAGAACCTCAAGTGAAGGTGGCCAGCGTTGCATAGGTTTAATGAGACCTACATTGAAAGTTAGCAAATGAACTGTACAACTCACGCGGGGAAAACAAATTGACATATATACGAACCGGTTGCATGTAAGTCGCTCTCATTGAAGTCTTTGAAGTACTTAAGAAGGTGTATACTCGATCTTTTGAGGGTTCTCATAGCCGTGATCATTTCAGCTAGTGCTGAAGACGAAACTATTCTCCGTATGAGATCATCCGTATAAAAGTTCTCGATCACATACACTTTGGGGAGGTTATGATCTCCTACGTTGTACTCATCGTCATGGAAGTTGAAGTCTAGGCATGATTCTGAAAACCGGCGATCCCATATATCATTAGAGTTTTGCCGTCTTTTGTACCATGTCTCTTCATCGCAATAATACACATCACTAGGTGATAGAACTTTGAGTATCAAATTTAGGCCATTTTCATGAACATCGTCTTCTCTCCACTCGCTCATCACTTTGAAGACCTCAAAGATGGTATTAGTGAAGATGGTTGTGTTGACTGCCTTTTCCTGCCATGTTTCAACCAGACCACGATCATCATTGTCGTACTCAGGCAGGGAGACCTTGAGATTGATGGTTTGCAAGATCTTTTTATGGCGACGACTGAGATTCCTCAAAAAAGGAACTCCCTTCAGGTCAACGGTAAGGGATATGAAAGTTGTTTTCTCAATGATATGACACCACTCTGAGTTCACGGATGCATATTGGTGGATCGGCAGATTTTTGGAGCGACATTCGTTGATAAGTGTCTCAATGATGCTCAGTCGAAGCTCCATAGGCAGCGCAGCCATGTTAAACTGGACATCGGCCTGATCGGAAGGCGAAGCCACAACAACAGCTACATTGTCGCTAGGGCTTTGAGAACTTTTCAGGCGCTTTTGAAGAACCGGACTGGTATTAAAGTCTTGTCTTCTATCACAGCCAGGCCGACTACTACTAGGTTCCGACATTTGTGGATAGACGGTAGGGTTTGGTGATGGATTATAGGGGTTATCGGACATTCGATGACGTAGTGGATACAGGTGGTAGAGGCGAGCAATCGGATGATAATGGATTCACGACGGCGGAGATGGCCAACAATGGCGATGGAAAGTGATTAATCAAAGCTTGAATGAAGTAAAGGACGAGAAGAAAAGGGTGACAGCAGAAAGGTCTTTTATATCTTAAAGTACTAGACTCCAAAGTACATTCTTTATGGCCAGATCACACTAATGGCTTGTCAGAGCTCGCAACGGCGGTAATGTGCACCAAGGTTTGATAAGACAGGCGGTTAGCTTGACAAAAAAAGAGACTAGAGGATACGATAGCTGGAAATGGCGGAAACAGATAGGACGATAAATGGAAGAAACGGCGATGGCAGCAGTTGGTTGGTTAGTGAGTTAGTTTGATGGTTGGGCCACAAATTGTGATGATAAAAGTTGGGTTGAACGGACAAAAGGCTGGGGAAGTTTTTTGTAATTGTATTGTTCAGGTATGTTTTAGCATGACTATTTTCATACAGCAATACGGACAACTTGAAATGCTACTACATACTTGAAAATATACTACCACCGCCGCCCGCATATTGTGTGGCATAATTGATTAATCGTGTGGCAATTTATATAGTATGCTAGACATAGATAGGTAGTCTAGGTAAGGTTTGAGGCTCTAACCCTAATAAATTTGGAATAATTAGCAGTGGATAGATTACGAGTCGTCTTGTCTAGTATTGGAATGTAGTTTATGGACATTAATAATGTAGCTATATAGTCATAACCAGATGTAGTGTATAGCAGACATGAAAGGCTGCTCTTAGGAACGATATATGAAGGAGGTGTAGGTCATGTGGTCAATGTTAGCTTTTGAGACGGCTATTAGTTGGAGGTACATTTATCTCAGCAGATTTACTGAATAACGAGGGGCATTGGAGATTATGATGCTAAAATCAGCCTGCTAAAGTGCTAGCACTAGGATTAGCGTAGAGCGGCATCCATAGGAGGGACTAGAGCTCTGTTGTATAGTAGTTGCTACACCAGAAAAGAGGGCTGTGCAGCTTGATCTGCAGGCACATAGATTGAACCCAAAACGAACAACTGCAGAATTTGGATACGAAAAAGTGAGTAGTATCTCTATCTACACTTCATATGCAACTCTGTCTCTCTTATCTTCTGATATTACCACTACCGACGCATCGCACAAGCCGGTCGAACTACGCGACAATTAGATTCGTTAGCAACAAGTACTACCGTGACTCGAAAAACCCGGAGAATTGCTGACCATGACCACCCCCGAGACGTCCGTCGATAGGACCGCTGCCGCAATTCAGCGCCTGCACGACAGCCGACCGCCGGCCACTGACACCTTCACATATCTGACTGTTATCGAAAAGTCGCTGCATCCAGAGATCCTGCCAACGCTGCTCGACATCTTGCAGGACACTACTATCTGCCAAGACATTGGCTGGGATCTGGTCGACAAACTCCTTGTCCTCCCGGGCAGTGCCGACTGCCTGCAGACTATTGCGCGCCTGGGTAACCCACGCGAGGTTATTCTTAAGGTGCTGGAGACCTTGGAACGCCTAGCCGTCGGTGAGCTTTCCGAGTTTGAGGATGACGATGCCGGTGACGACTCAGATGCTCTACGGGGTGAAGAACACGATGAAGCCCAGCGGTTGGATGCCCGTTTCTCTGTCCTGCTTGGCATGCTGGGCATCCTACACAAGCGCTTGCAAGTGCGTTCACCGTCGAGATTCCTGCACACTACATTATCGACCATTTCCAAAGCGTACAGCCCAAATCCGTCACAGCGTGCAACAGCTGCCGTCATCGATCTGGTCCACGCCCTGCAGCCCGGTGCCACACGGCCGCCACTGCCGAGCCGCCAGAGCAGCACAATACTCGCACATGCGTTCCCGTCTAACAAGGGCAATGGGCCGCAAGCACCAGACCCGGAGGCAGATGCACCCCCAGAGAACAAACCTGTGCATGACAATGTTGAGGCACAGCTTACTAGCCGGCTGCTCAAGACGTTTGTCACATGCATTATTGAGGCTTACGTCAATGGCAACAACATGGGCTGGGCTGCTCGGCTAGTCGAGTACTACGCCCCAGAAAGACTGATACCTGGGCGGAAAACTTGGATGCGGGCCTTCAAAGACGAGCCCGAACTTGTCGCACAAGATGCACAGATCGGCCAGCTGGTGGTAAGTTACAATATGGATTCCGTCTCAATACAGCTGTGGCACAGGCGCTAACTAAAATCATGGGCATAGTCTCTTGCTGCTGATCTTGGCCTCACTAAATTGCAGCCAGGCCAACTCAAAGAACTTTGTGAATCGCAACTCCAAGTTTTTCCGTTGCGCTCCGAGCCGAACCCGGAAAACCCTGACGCTATCAAGCTCTCTTCCGGTGGAATTCTGTGCCTAACAGCGTACTGGATCTTTGCATCAGAGATCTTTGACGGCCCTTACATCACACCGGATCTACACATTTTCCCAGAGCATGCTGTATTGCTGGCCCATTTTCTGGAGAGCGATGCAGACAAGCGTATTGCAGCTAATCCTGGTACGATCGAAGCGCTTTTGGTTATGGGTCTGTATCTACAGGAAAGCAAGAAGATCACAGGCAGCAAGTTGAAGCCGAGCTTCATGGAATACCTGCACCTTGTCACACTGGTGTCCGTCTTTCATCCGAATCTGCTGGTGCGCAACGCGGCTACAACGCTAGCTGGTGGTATTCTCCATGCCGATCCTGACGATGTCGATCGTCTCAAGATCCTCGAGGATCTACTAGAGAACTGCGTTTTCTCGTCTTTGCAGGCGCAAGCTATTACTTGGCTACGCGAAGAGTTGCAGGCCGGACTGCCGCATGCGGCCGAACGTGCAGCCCTGCCTATGTCCCCTGTCAAAGCAGCTGCCAGCAGGTTCTCAAGCACCGAGGCGCTAGATACGCTGCAGTATGTATTGTTCCCTAGTCTTGACAACTTAAAGACGGCTGATGGCACAGACGGTGATTCGGCAGAGCTCTTAGAATTCTGGTCCGAGAACTTCCCTTACCACCTTCAGGCGAGTAATCTAGCTATGTTGATGTTTGGATCGAAAGACTCGGCGGCACCTTCGCCATACCGCATACTTGTACCAGTCACGATGCCTGAGGCTGTTGAGCAACGATATCTTCTTCCTTTGGCAGAAGCAGCGAAGCGAGTGAGGACACTGAGCGCCGAGAAACAGAGCGCTGAACTCGAGATGCAAGCTGATTTGTTACTGGACAGATTGAGCCGCGTCCATGTGTGAGCGCGGAGCAATGCTTGAATCTGAAAACAGGCTTTAGAATGAACAAATGGACTTATATGTGCCAATTTCAATCTGAAGAGCAGAGCCTAGACTCCTTCTACTATAATACTATTCAAAGAAACAAAAAACCCCATTTACATAAATTTTCGAGCTCAACTTTTATAAGTTACTGAAACCAAACAAGATTATCGAACATATATATATAATTTTTGTTTTTAAATGTTTTAAGCCCAGCAATGGAAACAGAGTACAAGGAGCATTTGGTACGAGTCCAAGCCAAAATAACAATCACTGCTTTGAGTTTAGTATACAATATACTATTATAGAGCACGTCGGGGTTATGGAAAGATTCGAGCGTCAAGGACTAGCCAGGGTTAGCAGAGCAATCAGGGTTGGTAGTGTTCGTAAAGGGAGCGATAATCTGGAGCGAAGGGAAGAAAAGATAAGCTCGGCTCAAGAAACGATCTTGGCTGTTAGCCCAGCAAACTTATCTATTACTAGGTACTACTAGTACTAGTATCAAAGAGCATGGTAGCTTGCCTATATACGAAACAACAATTTGGGCGCATGGGGAGCGATCAGAGCCTAGCGGCGAGCGCGTGAAATTTCCCATTCGACTGCTAGTGTTAGCGAGACCTTCGTAAATATTGACTATTTGCTGGTAGGAATAGTTTAGTGCAACTGTCAATTTGCTGGGTAGAGCTTTAGAGAGGCAAAGCTATTTGAGCTCAGGACAGCAGTAACTTGACGCGATGGGATTCGTTCCCTGCTCGCTTTACATCAATCAGTCTCTTTCTCTCCCTATATATATATATAAATATATGTGCTGCAGAGTTTCAATTCGGAATTTCTCGTAAAGGGCCGTTGCTGCTTATGCTGATGTCATTTCGTCTTTGGCCCCTGCGTTGCCGCCACAGACTTACAACTGACCCATGATTGCCATTCCGTCGACAGGTTCATTCTTCTCGCCTGCCACTAAACCAACCATCTTCGAACATAATTTTCTCAGCAGGGTATCCCTCATCTTTTCAATTTAGCCTCTGTTCTGCGGCCTTCCGTCTGTTAGTGCCACTATCGATAGCCATCAAACAAACTATCTGCCCAGGCTTCTGGTACTGAACATCGCTATCACTCATCGGACGCTGCTGCGAACACTAGCAGCTTCAACAATCATAATAGCTGCAACAACCTCACAATACGTACAAACATACACGCTTGTCCACACAGCAAAAGTCATCACCAATTATAGCACTCCCCTCTACATATAAGCCTCTGCAACCATGACCCCACCGGCGCAACTGCATGTTGACGACATACCGTTTGACGGCGGTATCCAGTCCGTCATTCGAGACAGATCAGAGAATACCGTCATTCCAGCCTTTGTTCCACCACGCATTGAAATAACGCCTGCTAGCCAGAGCCCTTCTAACGGCCGCCGGCGCACAAATGCAGTCAATACCACCTCCAATGCCAACAGCAACGGCAATGCTTCCCCCGCCCGGCCCAGAATAATACGCCAATTCAGCAACGCTATATTGCCGAAACGCTCTCGCCCTCGCGCACAATCACAGGAGCAATTGCCAGCTCGTGCTACAAACAACACCCTGGATACCCAGCAAGGCCGACCCCGCGCAAGCACTAGCTCGGGAATTCGAGACCGCCCGTCTGTGGGAGGCGCCGAAGATGGTTACGATAGTGACGGTAGTATGTGGCGTGCTTCCGAAGACGCGCTCGACATGAGGCATCCTCAGCGTCCAAAATACGCTGCCGGCTCATCTTCAACGGGTCTAGACCCTACATTGCTCAAGCACTGGCGCCGCCGACGTAACGATACTCAAGGTGTAGCCGGCGATCATACCTTCTTGAACATCGGCCAGGACCATTGCCGTTCCCGCTGCCGAGTCGACGAGGGTGATGGACGCCTGCGGATCTCTCTCAAGGAGCATGGCCATGGCGGAGGCCTTGCGAAGCTGCTAGGTGTGTCAAGCCATCCTCATTCAGTTGCTTCACAACTATCTATAGCACAATCCCAACGAATCGGATCTACTTCTGGACAATATGCCGGCAATGGTGGCCCCTTAAACCCAGTCGCAGCGGCTCAAGTACCAAAGCCTCCACGGCTGTCAGAGGCATCGACCATGGCCGCCCCAAGAGTGCCGCGCATGAACATCGTGATCATGGTAATTGGTTCGCGTGGCGATGTTCAACCGTTCCTCCGGATAGGCCAAATTCTCAAGCAAAAGCATGGTCATCGCATCCGTATTGCTACCCATCCAGACTTCCGGGAGATTACAGAAGACGAATACGGCCTGGAGCATTTCTCTGTTGGCGGCGATCCAGCGCAGCTGATGGCCTTCATGGTCAAGAACCCGGGAATTATCCCAACACTGGAGACTGTTAAGGCCGGTGAAATTGGGCGTAAGCGCACTAGCATGGCTGAGATGTTTGAAGGGTTTTGGCGAGCCTGTGTATGCGCCACGGACGATCCGCACGACGCTTTCAATCCTAAGGCGTTGGCACGCAGTTGTGAGATGCCGTTCGTGGCCGATGCCATAATTGCCAACCCGCCCAGCTATGCGCATGTTCACTGTGCCGAGGCACTAAGCATTCCGTTGCATATCGTCTTTACGTTCCCTTACACCCCAACACAGGCGTTCCCTCACCCATTGACTTCTATCAGGAAGACCAACGTTGAGCCTGGCGCTGCAAATTTGATTTCCTATCCGCTAGTGGACATGATGGTGTGGCAGGGACTTGGGGATTTAGTCAATGACCTTAGAATGCATACGCTCGTGCTAGATCCTCTGTCGGCATTCTGGGCACCGGCTGCGCTTACCCGGCTGCAACTACCGTACACATATATCTGGAGTCCAGGACTGGTTCCGAAACCCGCAGATTGGGGACCTAATGTTGACATTGCCGGCTTCGTTTTCGCAACGAATGGAAGCGACTATGAGCCTGACCCGGCACTGGCAAGTTTCTTGGCTGCTAATGAAGAGCCACCTATATATATTGGCTTTGGCTCTATTGTTGTCGATAACCCTGCTGAGTTTACAGAGATGATTTTTGCCGCCGTCAAAAAGGCCGGCGTGCGAGCACTTGTCTCTAAGGGATGGGGTAAACTTGGCGGTGATAATGTACCAGAGAATATATTTATGCTAGGGAATATCCCACATGACTGGCTGTTTCCTCGTGTACGCGCCGTCGTCATCCATGGCGGCGCTGGTACCACAGCCATTGCGCTCAAGTGTGCCTTGCCTACCATGGTAGTTCCATTCTTTGGAGATCAGAAATTCTGGGGTAGCATGATTGCCAAGTCTGGGGCTGGCCCGGAGGTTATCCCTTACAAGGAGCTTACTACAGAAAAGCTCGCCGAGGGCATACAATATCTGCTGACGTCAGAAGCTAAGATTTCTGTGCAAAATCTTGCTGATTGTATTGCTCAGGACGGCGATGGAGCAGAGAACGCTGTTGACCTATTCCATGGCCACCTCGACCTCAAGCACGATTCTATGCGCTGTTCAATCTTGGATGGTCACACCGCTGTATGGGCAACTCGTTGGGGCAAAGTCCGATTCAGTCCGTTAGCCGCCGCAATCTTGGTGGAAAAGAAGAAGATTACGTGGAAGCGGATGAATATCATCCAGCACCACGAGTTCCGCGACTTTTACGGACCTGGAGAGCCCATTACCGGTCTAGTGTCGACTATTGCAGAGGGCCTCGGTAAGATCTTCGTTGGTGTTGTAGGTGTGCCGGTCAATATTGCGAAGACTGCACACAAGAAGCGGAAAACGCAAGAGAACGAAAATGCTAGGAAGGACATGAAACCTGGCGAGAAGGAAAATCTGACAAGCTCAGCTAGCAACCAGCCACCTACGATAGACCGTAACCAGAACGGCGATGCCATAAATGCCCACGAACAGCCCCCAACCGCGCTAGATCATTCCTCATGCGCTGTTTTTACCAATCTCGAGAACGAACCGATACCTGAAGATCCTTTGGCTCCTCCTGGCTTCGGAGCACCCAAGGGTGAATATGCCCGCGCCGTAGTATACGGAATAGGCTACTCTGCTATGGTTCTTCTTCTTTTGCCCGTGTTTGTGGGCAACGCCATTGCTCAAGGCTTCCACAACGCGCCACATCTTTACGGCGATACCACAGTGCGCCCACAGCCACGCGTCACAGGCTTCCATTCAGGCCTGCGTGCTACCCGCTTCGAGATGCTTTATGGCTTTTGGGATGCATTCAGTGGCGTGGTCACTCAGCCATATCACGGAGCCAAGGATAACGGCGTACGTGGCTTCGCAAAGGGTATAGGCTACGGCATTGGCGGTCTCGTAATCAAGAACCTGGCGGCCATAACGTCCCCGGTATACGCACTCAAGGGCGCCTTGAAGCAAGTGCGGCACAACCAGCAACCAAAAGCGTGGGTGCGTCGGGCGCGCATTGTGCAGGGTGTACGAGAACTCGAAAACTTAGATCCTGTAGAGCGTGCCAAGGTAGAGGAACATGTACTGAAGGAGTGGGAGGTGATGTGGGAGATGTTCCAGATCATCACAGAGAAGCATCGGGAGAAGGGCTTCAGGGGCTTCCTGACCCGCAAGCGTGCGGCGAAGGATATCGGTACTATCTTCGACAGGGTGGACAATGCGCGAGTGGCGCTAGAGGCGTTAAAGAACGGCGATAGTCTAGATGATGCCCTGACAGCTGCCGGTGGCAACAACACGGGCTGGTGCTGGAAGACAAGCTACTTCAAGGCATCCAAGAAGCCCGATGAGGCAAACCTGCCGTTGACAGAGGCTAATGCGTCCCATGCTTCGGACGACGCGGGAAAGAAACTGCCTACCAGGAGGAAAACGTGGCTGCCTTTTTCAAGATAATCAGATATCGATTTTGACGGGGGCGTCATGTTTATCTGAAGGTTTATTACCGATGGGTCATTCTTTTATTTTCACTTGTCCTTTGGTTTGTTTGGGTTGAATATCAGCGCATCATTTACTATTTCATACACAGCTATAACATTTCCTTTGTCTTGATTTCTCTTCTTATATTTATAAATGTACTTTCTCTTCATCATGTCTCTGGTTTCTTGGAAACACATGCTATAGCTTTGACTGCCATGCTTCCATCTGGTCCTGTAATCCAGGCACGAACATGGTCCTCCATGTAAGTCAGATTCACCGTTAACTCCTGACTAGCGAAGAGCGGCGCAGTGTTATTATATTCCAAGCTGTCGATGAAAAAGTTAGGCAAAGCCGTGCTTATGGTGTATAAAAGAAAGACTTGTGTTAACGGGCCATGGACAACGGGAACGTCGAAGCCGTCGAAGCCGCTGGTATAGTGAATCTTATGCGCGTTATATGTCAAAGCGCTAAAGTTGAACAAGGCGAGTTCAGACGGTTTAAATGTATGTGTGAACTCTGGTTTCCAGGGACCTTGATAAATTGTTATCTAGGTCAGTATGTAAATACGCTTTTTCGTCTCTAAGGGCGAAGTAGAAGAAAAATGAAAATCTTACTAGGCCACGACTTACATTTGACGATACGGCTGCGCGATCTTTTACCGATCTCGGTTTCAGCCGGTATGAAGACTAGCGTGCGGCGTTCTTTGATAGCAGTATTCACAAGAGCAGCATCTATGTCGACCTCGACGGTATGCGACGGAATGGCTGCGTAGTTCCGCATCACGTCGACCAAGACGAATTTCTGGTTCCGCGCTAACCGCACATTCTGAAGAGTCTCGATACACACGGCGCGGCGACCATCCAGACGCAGCGAGTCTCTAGAATCGCTGCTATACTCAACCTTTCCGCCCTCCCACAAGCGCTTGGGCAGGGCGGCATGCGGTAGATGGTCTGCGTCGGTGCCGTCGGGATACAGTTCGTCAGGCGGCGTGTGGATGGGGAAGTGGACGAGATGGCCGCCGTATGGCAGCGGCACGTCGAGTTGTGCGGCAGCGTATGGTGGTGGACGGGTTTTTAGTGGGTTTTGTAAGGCACTGTATAAAGATAGAGCGAGGAGGTGGGATGGTGTTGGCGTGAGAAAGTCGTCGCTGACTTTGGGAGGTCGAGCAGAGAGTTTGGCCCGCATGGAGGATATGTCGGCTTCAGACCAGGTGCTGGTCCACCGGCGCGTTTGGGAGAACCATGAGAGTTTAGATAAGGGCTTCATTTAACGAAAACTAGAGAGGAATAGTACGAGATATCAACTCGTTTACAAAGGAAAGAAGATGCTTCTCCATCTAACTCGACTTATATAGCGCCTGATAACGCGACCCCAAATTAATTCTCCACCTTTACTTGGGGGTCTATTTGTATGAGCACAGAGACCGTTTTGAAACAAATCTTGGAGTTTATAGAAGCTGTGCTAAATTCGGAAATCAACAATAGCTTAAGCCGAAAAAAAATTCAACCAATTCATTCATCCAGGTAGAAATCGCCGCATCTCAATTTTTTTTCATCTTTTCGCTCATGAGTTGCTTTCTTTGTATCATTTTCAATGAAAGTTCATCTTCATATTTATATATGAGATTGGAGTAGCTGAATATACATGTATATATATATATATATATCTATTATATATAATTCTTCAACCCGTCTTTTCTTCCTATAGCGCTACTCTGAATTCTCGAACGTGCCGAAATACCACAAGCACACCTCATCGCAATCATGGTCGTGCCGCCAACACAACCTCTCAATCTGGACGTGGAGGCTGTCTCGGGCATTTGCGGGTAATAAGAAAACTCTTGGATACGATCTGGCGACAACATTGTTTCTCTCCGTTACTAACTTTTGTGTTCTTTCGGTAACAGCTCGATCTCTATTGCCTGCTGGGGTTAGTAATGCCTTCTATCATCGAAGTCTCTCTGCACGACAAACGCACCACATCGCCCATCGATCACCGAGTTGTTTATGTATGCTTCCTAGGAACTGTATAGAAGCTAACATACTACAGTTGTCGTTTTCACACCGCAGATTCTCCAGAACTTCCGCCGAGGCAGCACTGAGGGCCTTTCCGTGCAGTTCATCGTTGTCTGGCTCCTCGGCGATGTCTTCAATATCATTGGTGGCGTGCTCCAGCGCATTCTGCCTACCATGATCATCCTCGCCGTCTACTATACCATTGCGGATATCGTGCTTCTCGCGCAATGCTTCTATTATCGCGGTTTCACCCTGAGTGATGATGTCACTATTACCAAGCCGTCTGTTGCCGCAGATGCCGAGAGTGCTGTTGCTACCGGCGAGCCGACTGAATACACTCACCTTCTCGACAACAACAACAACAACAGCAATCCGCTCCATCGCGAACGCCGTGACTCCGACTGGACCAATTTATCTCCAGCCGTCCCGATGATCCCCGAAGACCAAATTGTCATGCCTCTTACTAACGCCCTGTCTGCCACTAGCACCAGCGGCGGAGGCGTCGATGGCGCATCGGCCTCTTCTGCGCTCGCTCTACAATCTCTGTTATTCAATAGTTTTGCTGTTATCATGGTTATAGTGGCTGGCACTTTGGGTTGGTATATTTCGATGCGCGCTGCGTCTAGCTCTCGCAACCATAGCGGTGATAGTCCCAGCAGCGAAGTTCCGGGTCCAGCAGCACCGGCGCCTGAGCTAGATTTCTGGGGTCAGGTGTTTGGATACCAGTGCGCGGTTCTGTACATCGCGTCGCGCGTACCACAGCTATTCCTAAACTATCGACGCAAGAGCACGGATGGACTAAGCATGTTGTTCTTCCTATTCGCGTGCCTGGGTAACGTCACGTACGTGTTGTCGGTGCTAGCATATGACCCCGTCTGTGTGGGCAAGCATGGCGATGGAAAGTGTCTGCCCGGCGAGGCGTGGAGCATCTATGGCCAGTACGTTTTAGTGAATGCGTCATGGCTGGCGGGCAGCTTGTTGACTCTGGCGCTTGACTTTGGTGTGTTTGTCCAGTTCTGGATGTATGATATGAACAACGCCGAGGAGACGATTTCCAGCGCTAATGAGTCAATCGGCGATGGTCATGAGCCATTACTAGACCGTAGAGAGCATGTGTCTACGATCAACTAAAGGAAGGTCTATTCAGTATTAGGATCTGGAGTCCTTACAATGTCGATTAGATCTATCATGTGTTAGTAGGGGTACATATGAGGCTCGTTCTGTATGCAGTCAAGAATAAGCTGTCTGCCATCTTTTAGCATTTCATTTCAAAAGTTTCATAGTCGAAAAAAAAATTCATAAGCATCAACCAAGGACAAGACCAAGACTTGGCCAGCCAATAAGAATGAGACAATCAATCAGGTTTTTTTTGGATAGGATAAACCGAAGTCCGCCTTGTAGGCAGGCTCTTAAATCGCATGATCGTATGTACTCCATTTTTGCATGGGTCTATGAATCAATAAAGGGACATTGCGCAAGCTTCTTCAGCCCGTCAGATGCAACTTAAAATGCGAATATGACGACTTGATATGTTCATATATCTCGTAAGAGCGGGTTCTAGCGGTTATAGAGAAGTTGCCAAGACGTTCTAGTGCCGTTTTCTTCATATGGATAGCATCGAAGAAATGGCCAAGAAACGTCAAGCAGAGACAAGCTTCACTAGTCGAGCAAGACAGTGCTCGGCCAAGATGCTCCAGACACAAGTTGTATCTACGTACATATCCCGGGAGCCACATTTGCAAGACCAAAGCATAGAACAGAATATGGAGCCATGATCAGCCAACCATGTCCCATTAATCATGTTCCATTGCGTCGTAGTGTTGCTTGATGCAGCGCCAAATCATCAAGGGGCTATGTGAAGTTACTTCTTATGTTCTCTTCTGTCTCTTCTCATTCAAGGGATAGACATCCAGCCTAAAAGAGGCCTGCTATAGATTAGGCTGAGCTTTGCGAGGTCCACTAAGCTCCATCAATATCAAGAATTTTGGCGTTGATCCACACCACACCATTGTTGTCTTCTTGTTGTAGTTATACATTATCACAAGCCACTGAAATATACCCTTGTGTAAGATAGCAAAGCCACGCTGTGTCCTAGGCTTCGCTGACCTTAATAAACGTCTGCCTAGTATAATGAACGCTTGTAAGCTATGATGAATGCTACGATGTTACTAGCATTACAGGCAAACACGGGCAACCGAAAGGCACTACATTGCTTCTAGCAGCTGCAACACTAATATTCCGTGCCATATCTTTGCTGCGCGCACATTAGAACTTAATAGAAAGAGAGAGTAATAAGTCAACCAGGAACTACAGCAGTGTCTAATATTGTGACCGCTAGATGAGATTGTACACTTAGATCGCTCGTCGTCTGGTTCTGTTGGGTAAGCTCAAGTGGCTCTGAACGTATTCGTTCTTATTCTATAGAGACAGACCGCTTGTTGTGCTTTATAAACTTACGATGACTGAATTTGCAATATATATATATATATATATATATTTCGAGGAAGAAAGATATATTTCTCAATTCTTGTTTTTAAAAATCGAGACTTTGCATCTTCCCTAAACAACAGAATTTATGCCTTCCCCCCAGGCTTCGAAGGAGTTCGTCAATTTGTTCAAAGATGTTATGCTACTGATAACTATACTGGGTTAGTCGGGTTGTTTGCGTAGATCTATATGCAGTGAGCATCAATCGTAGAACAAACATAAGAGGATTGTTGAGATGGAGAGAGAAGCATAGATTGCTAGACTTGCCGGACTTTTTTTCTAACGTTCTACATATGGCTTGGACTAAGAGAAACTCGTCTTTCGAGACGAAGTTTTGCTCGTCAAAACTCAAAAAGTGCCGATTTATCCATGACCCTGGGATGTTCTTTTTCTTCTTTTCCAAAGGTCTTGGCAGCATCATTAGCTTAGCCTAGTTGGCAAAGGCCGCAGCATCCCAAGAACTGTTATTTCCTGTCACAATGCCACTCTCCCAATGCCACTTTCTCTGCTCATTCAAATTGGCCATGCGGACTAGTTACATAGTAAGTAGTACTAATAGTATATGGCTGGCCGTACATTTCCCATGTTCGACTAGGCTGTGTTTGCTTTGCAACTTGTATTTGTATATTCTGAACAGTTGTCATAGCAATTTCCAGTTGGCCAGGCTTTAAGAAATGCTTGTTCTTCGTCATCGGCGTTTGACGTTCAACAATAGCCAGCCAAGGGCTCAATACAATCTAAAAGATATGAAACTAGCCTAAGAAACAAATTTGAAGAGGACGCCCGTCAAAGACAGGAAGATACTGATAGTAAAGATTAGCTGACTAGCTACTGTTTCTTCGGTCTTTATTCCAGCCACCATCTGGGTCTATGCTATATATACACACCCCCTCCACCCCGACCTAGTCGGCAAGCCTTGATTGAAGAGCACAGGTAAGAACATCATCCGAAAACTCACTGATACTACGGTCTAGCGGTAACAAGCTGGACAAGTGGCACTTTTACCAAAACCGCTCATTCTACTTCATGGCCAGCTACGGCACGATAAAGTCAGTCTCGTCATTAGTTAACATCTAATCGAGTAATAAGCTAAAAGAAAAGAAAGTGAAAGATGTAGTCATTCATATCAACATGCTTGGGGTCAAGTCCAGCCATCTACCTTAGTTAATTATGTCAGAAGAGACATGTAAGCTCGGTATGACTGATCATTAGCACTAAAGCCAGATATTGCTATTATCTCTGTTCACTACTATGACTCGTCGATCAGAAGCCTGTTCCTCTATTGTTGATTAGCAAGCATGTAAGCCATATAAACGAGGAATAAGACGCAACGAAAGAGAGAACAGAGCCGAAAGTCGTCGTCGACCACAAACAAGAGAGGGACTACGCCTCTTCTTAGCAGGAACAGACGAAAATAAAGAGAAAGAATGTGCCCTGGCTACCCTAATAATCTAGCCAACTACTGGCTCGATGTAGACACGCTCCATTTGGTTTCCTAGCTTTGTACGCTATGGCTTCTAGCACCAACTGGTACGTACCTTGAAGCATAAATGTACTACTGGCCTGTGTATTTCATAGTAGTCTCTCGCTTCTACTGCGCAATACTTTACTCAACTATACTTTTAGCCGTATTACCTGATGTATCTTAATATCCGGTTTTACTGTAGGTAAGCAGGAGGGGCTATTATTCAGAAGAAAAGATACCGCCATGGCTTCCTGTCCTGCTGATTCTTCCATTAGTCTTTCTCGTACGTATTAGTAGCCGTGCATTTTTCTTCATTCTCCTCCGTCTTATCTTGTTCTTACTTTGTTTTATCCTTCTTCTCTCTTTTGTCCTTCATCTTTTATAAATACCCCTCCACTCGTCCATCTTCATCTTCTCCCCCCCCCCCCCATTGATTCCTCTCCCACCACAGCTTTTCATCAGTTCTCATTCTCCCTTTCAACGATTGTAGCTTCTTATATCAAACCTCTTCTTCTTCTTTCTATCTTTACAATGCCCGCCGTTGTTGAGGAACAGCAAGCCAAGACCGAGCCTATGGCCGTTCCTACTCCTCATAGAGAGACCGAGACTCAGCAGCCTGTACGTTCCATCACTCCCCTCTTCTTCCTGTCTGGTCAATTCTCTTTTGACTTTTCTGGTGTACTAGATACAGTCTCGTCTAACTTGTGTGATATACAGCGTCTTCAGGAGGGTATGAGCACCGATGCTGCCGGTCTGCGCGGTGGTCGCGATGGTGTAAGTCTCTACCCTCAACCAACATCAATTGCCGCTTCGTTATCTTCTACGTATTAACATGTTGTCCTCTTATAGGGCATCTGCTGCGGTATCTGCGCCGGTCTTGCCTGCTTCGAGTGCCTGGAGTGTTGCTGCTAAGCATCTCGTCTCCCCTAAACTCGCCCTGATACGCCATTTACATGACCCTTTCTTTTCTATTCTCTCTTATCCTTTACTTTGCTTCGGAAAATAATACCCAATTCTCTTTCTTTGTCTATACCATGATCTCCAGGCGTTCGTAGACTTTGGACTCTTAACCAAACTAAAACAAAACTTACAACGAACTGATATATATTTATATATATATATTGTACTACTGACTACTGTGTTCTACCGCTCGACTTTGTGATATCGCCGTTATGGCAGAGATCTTGCTTTCAAGAATAAAAAGCTTGAAGATAGTGTACCGTGTGACATCAATATAGATAGCACTTTTTGCCCTATCACTCAATGAAAACCCCCAGATCAGAAAGAGGGAGGTTCCAAGGCTATTGCAGTTCGTCTCTGACACAAAGTGTCGAACTCTAAAGGCATGGCTGTGATGTTCTCACTAACGTCACGCTTTGCTACTTCGTGTTTGGTGATTCCCTCGATCAAAAGAACAATAACTACTATATTGCTTGCTCATGCTATAACTGTTCACTTCTTGCATGGATATTACTGTTTAGACCGCCAAGAATACACTCCTCTTTTAAAACCTCATATAAACCGTTCATGTCGTTCTGTCAAGTATTTAGGCTACTCGTTGTCTTTTGGTCTCCGCATCGCAACATTGTCGCTTCCTTGCCAGAAGCCTGTTTTGGTAGTAGTACTACACTATTTGATCACTGTTGGGAGATAAAACCAGGCCTAAATGAAGCTTTTAGAGCCCTGTTGCGCTTAAAGTCTTGGCATTGTCGTGAGCAACCCATTTCAAAGACGTTCCGAACAGACGACTACGTAGGGTTAGATGCACATTTAATAACCCTAGTCTATGTTTTGAAGGTTTTTTGTTGATAACTGAAAGAATGCTTTTTAAAAAAGATTTGCCTTTGGATTTTGGAGATATTTCAAAAATTACTAAACTAATTTTGGGCTTTTTTTGGTATAACGTAGGAAAATCATAAAGGAAGCAAGAAGAAAAGAACATACAAATTCTAACTTTACGTGAAAAGGTTGTTGAAGGAGCCTTGAACAAAGTTTCCAAGAGTAAAAAAATATACACTTCCCTTAACTGTGGACATCTACTTGCTCTCCCGTCTTCAACAGAAAGTATTAGAATGGCACAAGAACACAAAAGCAGATACCATGTTTTGTCGGGACGCGTCTATCTCACGGCCAAGTCGCGCCACTTGCTTCATCCGAACCACATAAAGCTTACGCTCTCGCGAGGCTATGAAGCGGGGAAAACCAAAGAGGACGATTTCTCCATTCTCGCAAAAAATTTTTTGGCTTAGTTTTTTTATAGAAAAGAGAAATGCCTCTTGACCTCAAGCTTCAAGTTGTTGATTTTGCTCCACTTGCTCAAATCGTAGTCACGACGGAGTGAAGCGGGCTCGGACGATGGGCGCGACACGCCTGAGAGCCGCTACCGCTTTCAAATAGAGCCCGGAACACGAAATCCAGGCCCTTCATGATGGCGGCGGCGCCGTTCATGCGCACGGCTTGAGGGCCAGCTAGCATCGGCTCGGATACGGCCGTGGCAACTGGCGGAGCTGCTTCGGAACGAAGTGACTTCTTAGCTTGAGCTCGAGCCTCGGAGGCAACGAGGGCGTTGGGAAGTCAATCATCGTAGTAGTCATCATCATCATCCGAGAAATCAGCTAGCTGCTCAAAGTTGACCTTGTAACGGAGGATACCGCCGATACCGCCGAAGCCCTTGACAAACTGGTTACCCTCAGTGGAACGATCGGAGACGAACTCGAGGTTGGCACCGAAGTTTTTGTAGTTCTCGGCAATCCACTCTAGGAACGAAGACTGGTCAACGATTTCCATCTCCTGGCCTGTCTCCTTATCCATGAACTTATCACGGTTGTTTTGTTCCTGCTCCTTGGTAGTGTGCAGGACGTGCTCAACACCAACGCTGTCCTTGAGAACCCAGCGAGTGACCTCTAGATTTTCAAAGACAATTAGAGTCTCAACAGCACCGAGATCCAGGGCCTTGAGGGTGTCATCGACACTGAAGCAGACGCGGCCAGTGTCTTGACTAATCTCCTCAAAGTACTTGCCAATAAGCTTCTTCTCCTGGATAAACTTGACGTTACTCAGAGTCTCGGCAGACAACTCAATAGCCTGGTTGAAACCAGACTCGCCACCGTACGAAACGTCGACGACCTTGATAACCTTGACGGCAAGACGGTTGTCAAACATGTCGGACGCATTTAGATCGTTTTTGAAGTCAGCGGAACCGGCTAGAATGATACCAGCAACGTTAACCTTGTCATTGGTGATGAAGTTCTGGACAGCATGCTCAGCGACCTTACGGACGTAATTGTGACGCTTTTCATCACGCAGACGAGCGAAACGCAGAGCAGATTGACCACCACGTCCGTGCTTCTTGGGTAGATCGACAGTGAACTTGTGGACGACTTCACGAGTGTTGCCACTCAGAGTACCAAACAGGGCACCGTTACCATCCATGATAATGAAACCGAACTTTTGATCTGACTCTAACAGTTCGGCAAGAGCTTCAGTGTGAAACTTATTATCGCAAAGGTACAGCGAGGTGTTGATGGGCTTGAATGGTTCAAAATCAATATTGACCTTGCGCTCTTTACCTTCTTGCGTAATGATTTCACCACAGTATACGACTAGACCGTTGGGGGGAACCTTATTATACAGCTTAAGACGCTGCTGGGTCGATGTGATGGCCGAAAGAACAGATTGTCTGTTGACACGAGACTTGATGTTCGAGGCAGTACCCTATATAGTGACATTAGACGATTGCATCTATTATGGATGTACATTTTTTAACCTACATATTCTTCAGCCAGCATCTTAGCGATACGGGAAATCTGATCCTTGGGAGGAATAATCAGCGAGATCATGCTGGTGCCATTTCCACGGGCAGCTTCAAGACGTTTGATCAGCTTCTTGACCTTCCAGATCTCAATCTATGATGGGGGGAACGCGGAAATTGTTAGCGTGGCCGTTTGGACGAGCACATGTTGTGTGACATTGTAATTTCTGTAGAGAGGTTTGTCGCATCTATGCCGCTCACCGATCCGCGAGAAGCAGTGGTAAGCTTGAAGATATTCGGGCAAGAAGCGGGGCCGTCGGCGCAGAATCGTGAAATTGCGTGCGAGGGGTGAGGGGATTTAGGATTCGTGTAGTAGCAGCGGGACAGACGACGTCTTTGAAGAGTATCGGGTGGTCGAGTGCCTATGCGCATAAAGCATCTTTTTATAAGTGCATAGATAACTAAGTGCTTGATAACGAATAGAGTTTCGGTAATTCGAATGTGATTCAAGTGCATGATATGTAATAGGTGGTGGATGTGAGCTTTGTCTTAAGCCACTGGAACTGCACTCACGTTCTTCTCAGCCTCAGCACCAATAGGATCGCTCATGATTGCGGTAGTGTGAGCTCAGCTCAAAAGAAACAATTAGCTAAAATAGCGAAGAAAGAGAGATCAAAGAATATAAGCTCGATCAGCGTAGAGCGCAAGAGATCGATCCTAACCAGCTAGAGCCTATGCGATCGCGAGCAGAAGAAAGTCAGCGACGGCCGCAAAGATGAAAAGTTTGTCAAGGCAAAACTACTAACTAAGCAATGGAGGAGGGAGATGAAAAAGAGGGAAGAAGGATAGCACTGAGAAAAAAAAAATCCATGTGGAGCAGGAAGACGAGAAATAAATTTTGACGAAGGCGGATTATGAGAATTTTGCCTGTGGGTTTCCCATTTTTCTTGCTTGCTCTATTAAATATATACAATTACAATTTTCTTGCTCTATTTTTTTTCCACCGTAACCAACAACCTAAATGCCGCCTAACCATTACACTGGATACTGATACTGGCTGCTTAAATCAAACAGTTGGGCCGGCTAGCCAACCATGCTAGACAGGGCAGATTGCTATTTTCAGGGATAGAATTCATCAGCTTTGATTCGTTGAGATTCGCTGAACAGCATAACGTAAAATATCCAGATTATGCAAGCAAAGGACAACAACAACGCAATGATGAGCTGTGTTTTATTTTACACCATCTGCAGTTTATCTACACGTACTGTATATAGTTCATGTAGGGGTTGTTATATGCAATTACTTGAGTGTGAGTACATGTATGGTGCATCATATGCGCCGCTGTTACGACCATTGCAGCCGGCCATTTTGCCATTTTATTCGCCCTGTGATTTGAGATTCTAGTTCTGCCTCCTGTTGACTAGACTACTAAGTTTGAAGAAAGATATGCAGCAAAAGTGAGACACCATTAAATTCTTTGTTGCTTTTTCTAAACACCCCACCGATGTAGGCTCAATTGTGAGAGGAAAGTACCCCAGAAAAGGATACAGAGCGCGGGGCAAGTAACGACGTTATTTCACTTGCTGCTGTTTCTCACTTTTCTTGCCGCTTGTGGACTCTTACCGCCTTCTACATTTGCATGCCATTTCTCATCAACTGCACAGCGACAAAGCTTGGTTTAAGCTCTACATCGCGATATTGCCCGATCTGCTTAGCATCGTTGAACCAGCCCAGCGCCATTGATTCTTACACCTCATCTTCTCCTTTTGTTTCCACAACCACAGAACTCTCAACCTCATCTACATCATGGCAACTCCAGCGGCCAAAGGCGTCATCGATGCTCTCAAGGCTGCCCAGCCTCAAACCGCCTTCACCCAGTCCGATCCGCGTGATGCGCCTGCCACCTCACAAGGCGAGGCATACATTGTCGATCCGAAGGACTCAAATCTCGATTCTTATGACTACTACTCTGAAGACATCCTGCTTCCCCCGCGAAAACACAAGCTACCAGCCATCCCCGACTTGCGCTTCGAGCATAGCTATCTCCAAAGTATCTCCAAGGCTGATACTTGGTGGAAGATTACTCTCATCACCATCCGTGACCAGGTCATGATGCCTATGATGCAAGGTCTTGTTTACAATCTCTTCCTGTGTGGCTGGCAACAATGGAATAAAACTGCACAGATCCATGGAACAAGTCTAGGTGCCCGGGCTCGCAGATGGTGGTATGGTGTTAACAACTGGGCCCTGCCTCCAGTGTCGGTGGTCCGCCGCAGAATATAAGTACTTTGGTTAGATTTACTTATTCAATTGGTTTTTGTTATTTTGTTTTGTATATCATCACTACTAAGGTCAAGGCACTTCCATCTAAAGCAATAATCATAAATAATTATCACAAGTCCTCTAGTTACTACCGATAATGGTAAGCTACGCGGTAATTTTAAGTATTCAAAAGGCACACAAGTGATACATGGTAGTCTAAGCAAGAGATCTATTCATCTATCCTGAACGAAGAGAGTTCAATATTCGTAAAATGAACAAGGTTCAAAGCACGGTATAATATAACCCGCTGGCAAAATTCATTCCGACCCAAACGCCTACAGTTATTTATAAAAACAAAAAAAAAGTAATGATAAAGAAAGGGAAAATAGGATGCAACCAAATGAACAAGCAGTCTGATATTATGGAACTGTCGACTAATTTGTCCATTTACTCGTTCACCTTGACAGGAACTGTATGCTGCTTGTCAGGGCTACCTCTGAAGGCTAGAGAAGTCGCATTAGCTGCAGCCGCAGCCGACGCCACAGGTGACTTTAATAAAATCTTAGTCTTCCCACGTGCTGCTTCTGGCTCCGGAGTCGCCCTTTTTCCCAAAGGTGAATCATCCGGTGTTTCCAGAGATGCTGTAACTGGCGTCTCTTTACGGTCTGGAGACGTAGGTTTTGCGTCTCCATTGCCGTCTATAGCTGGTGAGAGCATTCCATCTAGCTTCTTGTGTGCATCGATCATGTGAGGAATCTCTACGACAATGGACTTATCATCAACTATATCTTCATCGTCATCGACCATGTCATCATCATTACCAAGATCTTCTTCGTCCTCCTCTGACTCCGGGACGTGCTCGTCGCCATCGTCACCTTCGACCTCTGCTGAGCTTTCGTCATCTCCATACATCTCATATTCAAGATCAATGCCATGCAGGTATTTCCGCTTTGATGTAGTCGTGGCTTGTCTGCGAGGTCTGCCACTCGCATTCACTGATGGCTCTCGAGAATCATTATGGGGGTTATCAGAGCTACTCGCTTGTGCGTCTGGATGTAGACGGGTTGATCTAGTTGATCGGGAGTGCTTGACAGGTGCTTGGCCCTCGTCATATGGCGACTGATTACGGGCATTGCGAGATGAGCGGCGAGTAGACAGATCAGAGAAAGATTCTTCTTCGTCGGAAAACGTGTACTTGGCACGCTTACCACGGGTGCGTCCTTCGTACAGGGACTGGCCAAGCTCTGGGCGGAGAAATCTCTCCTTTGTTTTGAGGCGGTATTCGCGACGACGGCGTTTCTATAATTGATCTAGTTAGATAGATATTAGAGGTACGAGAATTATATTGTAACTTACCTCTTCACTTTCTTCGAGACGTGGAACTGCCATGCGCATAGAGTGGGCAAGAATCTTAGCTTTGGGACCACCGTCATTTCCCTCCAAACGATCGGCAAGGTCTTTGAGGCTGTCAATAGTATCAGCAACACTCCACCATGTTCGCTTGAGGCCTTGTGGATTGCTCTCGCGGTAGATTCTAAATGAGGTGCCATCACGACCCTCGATCAAAAAGTATCGACGTTTATCGCTATCGGAACCCCATGGTTGAACAGAGAGGGGGATTGCTCGGTCTTCGTCGCTGCGGTTTTTGTAAGACTTGGCGATCAACGCGCGGATAGATTCGGAGGATGCCAGTGCCCAATGAATGAGGGTACGTAACAGAGCAAGCTTGTTTTTTATGCAGATTAGTACTTCGTTATATATTTATGGGTAGTATCTATAGCAAGAATTACCTTTCCAGTTGGCGCTAAAGTTTGGAAGGTATTACTTCCAGAAACTGGGCTCTTGTTTTCCCAAACCTTGGGCCATTGAGACTTGTGAGAGGCGATAGCCTCTTCTAAGGCACGATTATAGTGGCCAGGCCTGATGGTAATGTCTATGTTAGTATTTAGTGGTTTATTGAGTTTGTGAGGCGCATCATACTTGATATCTTGTTTGCGGTTGAGGATAAGCACTAGAATGGCGCAAAGGAAGGCTTCGGCACGATTGCCAGGGAAAAAATCACTGATGTCGTTTTCAAATTCCTGAGGGCCGAAGGTTGCAAGATGTGAAGAGAATGCTTCGTTGAAGCGCGCCCTAAACATCACAATGAACTACCAATGGTGAAGAAAGATGTCAGTTTTTGCGCCCCCTGTTTAGACATTCACTTTAAGTGCCAACTAGGCTAATGACGTCTGACGCGACAAGCTCGCGTTCAAAATATCACACAGCGCGCCAAAAGCTTAAAGATCGAAGGGATAACATACGGCGATATCTGGGTTATCCGCAAACACATATTCGTGGGAAGGAGATGCCTCTCGTTTGCGCGGAGGCGGTGTAGGCTCTTGTGATGTTTTGGTAGAGGCGGGTTTGGACGCCTTTTTGAAGAATTTCAAGATGCCCTTTTTCTTGACATTGATTGGTTCAGGCTCGGAATCAGAAGGCGCTGGCGACAGCGATGAGATCGATGAAAGTTCTGAAGAATCTTCTGACATCTCGAATGCGCAGAAAGAGAATAGCTATTTTGAAATGGTTGTAATTGTGTTTTTTTCTGCTGATGCTGTATGGTGCAATAAGTTGTGTCGAGTCTAGAATTCAGAGCAGACTTCCTCAAGAGGAACAGGTCCAGGCTAAGGTAAGAAAGGTACGCAAGTGGAGACCGGGGGAGGCTGGAATTGTAAGAGGTAAAAGTTGGACGAAGTAGGAAATGGCAACAAAACATTGACGAGGGCAAAAGTTCTACCACAGTTCTCCCCCCATAAATACCATCCAACGGCCAGCGGCCGAGAATTCGGCGAGGCGCCTAGAAGTCCAGGCGCAGGCCAGAGCGTCGTTCGTACGGCGCTGCTACTTATATTGTTATGTGCGCTGAAATTTCTGCTCCCGTCTAGTTGACGTTCTCATGCCCAGCTCTTACACAAACTCACACCAGCTCACACACATACCCCTGGCACCGGCCCAGTAAATGAGAATGACAAGCACCGCACCGTCACTCACGCTTTGTCAGGTTGGCCTGTGACTGGACGCCTTGTCACCGTATCGCGACAAGCATAGCCAACGCAGCCAGTGCAGCCACTTGGCCACCTTGCCTCGCTCCCACCTCTATGCCAACAGCAAATATCTGCGGGTTCGATGTTGGTATATATAGGTTTGATGGCTTGTTCTCCATGTAATGCAAGGCATAACAATATTGAATAGCACTGATGATGTGTTTGTCTCTCCTGCAGTCTGAATATCCCAAATTGTGATCCTTCTTAGCGACCTATCATCACTCGTGCCTGATTCCAAGGACTTACTTATATGATGCCCAACCAACTACCTTTCAATGAGGCCCAGTATCAAGCACATTGATACTGATATTTGCCTATATCATCTGCCTCTAGCATGTTGTTGCGTTAAGAAATGAAATATCTAGTTAATGATAGAACAAGACTAGACAGGTCACATGACCGCGCCAAACTCCCGCATATCAGGGTGTTATGCAACATATTAGCCTCCGCAGCCTAAGTAATCATGCAGTGGAGCGTAAAATTAGCATGACGATGCTATTTAGAGTGTTTTGGCACTCTTTATTCGCTTTGTTTGGACTCCAATCCCACAGTACCAGTCGCATCCAGACTACACACAAGTTTGCTAGCTGCTCACAGAGCAGTAGTACACATATTTGCCTATGGCATGTGTTAGCATTTGTCTGTTTAGATATGATCGTGTCATGTGATCTTTATTTTAATTCCATTGGGCTTAATTTGAACTTTGTCGTGAGATGATTTGCCGAATAAGTTTTATTGTTCAGTTACATCTTTCAAATTGTACTGATGAAACATTTAGATTGTTATTCCATCATTTTAGGATGATAAACAAGATTATCAATACCGCCCATTGTTGTTTGTTCATCTCTAAGGAGATATTCATCATGTAAATACCAAGCAAGGCTGCCTTGCGAGAATCATGGACTTGGATATTAGAGGACGGTGTATCATTTGTTATTATGAAATTTGGATTATGGGCTTTCTCATCTTCGTTCCAAGATACCACCCAACATTGGGTTTTGTTGGTACAATATTAGCACGGGGCTGCAGCGCAACAAAATCGAATCGAACAAGAGGTCGTGTCTAAATAGTAATAAAGACATACATGACGAATCATAGTTGCAGACTATTGTCGCGGCTTGTATTTAGGAATGATGTGAAATATATATGATGTTGATATTTGTGTTAGCTGCGATAAGACGCTAGCTCAAACTTGTGGTCATATATTGTAGACCAAAAAAAAGACCCATTCCATCAAGGTGACGGGACACCTTGACGTGAGAAGTGGGCTGGCACTGCAGGTACTTTGGATACTAAGCCGTGGTACTAAAACAAAGATAGCCTTAATCAATTCAAGACAAGGTTTAAAGCGGGGCATCCAATGAAAACGAACAACTAACAAAGCCTGTTCAAGTAGTAATACATGCTAAAGGAAAAAGACCCCGTTATTTAGTTGCACTTGATGTATCCTAGATAAGAAATGTGCCACGCACGAAAATCTAGTAGTCACGTGAAATGAGGGTTGATTGACCACAAAAAATTATTGCTCTGTAACCTAGCCGCATCACCTACTCTCATGGAAGTTTCGCAATCCACCTTTGAAGTCTTTCTTGAAGGAGACGAAACAACAGCCATTTGCTGGTAAGTGAATTTTTCCACGATAGTTGGGATATCGTCCTTGTCAATACCAGCTACCTTTTATAAAAGCTTTTGTATTCTAACTGCTGCTGGCAGCATATTTCCGTCTCGTTTTATACCAATAAACCGTCGAGATGGGTAGAGTTATTCGCAACCAGCGGAAGGGCCGTGGTAGCATCTTCAGTAAGGCTTTCCCTCCATTCGACGAACCATGGAAAACTTCCAGTTATCAATCGCATCGACATCCGTTATCACAATCCAATTCGAATTCAATCCATAACATCGCTCTCGAATCTTGAATATCACTTAGATCACGGATCTGTATTGGCACCGAAAGCCATCTATTGAACCCTCTGAGACACTATTGCTCACATAGTATTCTTTTTCATAGCTGCCAACACCCGCCTCCGCAAGGCCCCCGCGCAGTTCCGCAAGATCGATTTCGCCGAGCGTCACGGTTACATCCGCGGTATCGTCAAGGAGATTGTCCACGAGTCCGGCCGTGGTGCTCCTCTAGCCAAGGTCGTCTTCCGCGACCCCTACAAGTTCAAGCAGCACACCGAGACTTTCATTGCCAACGAGGGCATGTACACCGGCCAGTTCATCTACGCTGGCAAGAAGGCTTCGTTGACCGTCGGTAACGTCCTACCCCTGGGCTCCATGCCCGAGGGTACCGTCGTTTCCAATGTCGAGGAGCGTGCCGGTGACCGCGGTGCTCTAGGTCGTACCTCTGGTAACTACGTTACCATCATTGGTCACAACGCCGATGAGGGCAAGACCCGTGTCAAGCTGCCGTCCGGTGCCAAGAAGGTCATCGCCTCCACTGCCCGTGCCATGATTGGTATCGTCGCCGGTGGTGGCCGTACCGATAAGCCCTTAATGAGTACGTTAAAATTCACAAGCGTCTCTGAGATGCATATCTTACTTCGATATTGACTAGTTACTAACATGATCTTACAGAGGCTTCGCGCGCCAAGCACAAGTTCGCCGTCAAGCGCAACAGCTGGCCCAAGACTCGTGGTGTTGCTATGAACCCCGTTGATCACCCTCACGGTGGTGTAAGTTTTTCCCATCTTTCAATCAATTATTTCAGCTTACTGACCCCCACAACAGGGTAACCATCAGCACATTGGTAAGGCTTCGACCATCTCACGGTACGCCGCCCAAGGTCAAAAGGCTGGTCTCATCGCTGCCCGGAGAACAGGTCTGCTCCGTGGTACCCAGAAGACCAAGGATTAAATGCTTTCTTCGGGTCTTTCTGGCTCAGGTTCATAGGGACGGTGTTAAGGATTACATCTTTGAACCGTGCTTTGCAGGGCAGTTAAAAAAAAGTAACTCAGTTGGCAAAGTACTCAGGGCATATGTGCATCTGCTAGTGGATATTGTTATCCTTTTGTGTCTAGATGGGAGCGATATTGAGACTCTGGCAGTGATGATGATCATGAACTGGACAAACAAAAAGGCAAAATGGGATTTTGGTCTTGCGGATAACAAACACATAACCTCTCCTCAGCTTCACGTGCCTCTATGATTGTTTTTGCGTCTTTAATGGCTATTGGGTAGGCAAAAATCAAAAGAAAGTTCAAAAACAATTATACTTTTTCATGTATCCTTTAATTGTAGCGATGATATTGAAAAATTCGCCAAAAACACTCCGTGACCAGGGTCCAGTTGAATGGCCATATTGGTCACACAGAATAGTAAACATAACCCTAGTTAGCAAACTGCATAGCCTAAGTCAGTTTCAAATAATACTGTCAAAGGGTTTAGTAAAATATTGTACCCAACTCATGTAAATATAAATATCATTAACAGCCATCTCAGCAATGCATTTTCCGGTGAAGAAAATATAGAATATCTTGAACGTGCTTGTCTAATATGTAGACGCCAAATTATGCCCTAGACTAGAGTTATCTCCGCTGTTAACATTGCGCTGTAACCACAGTGTTAACCCCGCTAAATATGCTGCTAGCCCGCCACTGAAGCAACTGTAAAACACCCCACTACACTCGCCTTGTCGAGGAATCTAATCTATTAAGGTACCAATTTTCCGGACAGCTTCTTCTACATTTTTGTTTCCACTTTCTTTTAGCTTGCTTGCTTCATTGTTTTTCACTTCATCAAACCGCTAATACTAAATACCTCAAAATGTCTGCTACTAAGGAGTTCTCTCTTCTCGTTCTCGGAAACCCTCTGCTGGGTGAGTATCTAATCTCCATTACTTAGCTTGATATCTTCTATCTGCGACGCGTGGCATTTTTTTTTAAACAGCTACTAATTGTATCCGCCGTTCAATAGACATCCAGGCCTTCGGCAACGAAGAGCTTCTGACTAAGTATGAGCTCAAGGCCAACGATGCAATTCTCGCCGAGGAGAAGCACATGGGCCTATACGATGACCTGCTGAATAATTTCGACGCTAAGCTGATCGCTGGTGGAGCTGCCCAGAACACCGCCCGCGGTGCCCAGTATATCTTACCCGCCAACAGTGTCGTCTACCTGGGCTGTGTCGGTGATGATAAGTATGCCTCTATTCTGCGCGACGCCACCAAGGCCGCCGGTCTGCGCACCGAGTACCGCGTTGATACCAAGGAGCCTACCGGCCGCTGCGGTGTCGTCATCACTGGCCACAACCGCTCGCTGTGCACCGCCCTAAACGCTGCCAACCACTACGAGATTGCTCACCTAAAGCGCCCCGAGATCTGGGCCCTGGCTGAGAACGCCGAAATCTTCTACATCGGTGGCTATCATTTCACTGTTTGTCCACCCGCTATCCTGGAGCTGGGCCAACACGCTGCTGCCACTAACAAAACCTTTGTCCTGAACCTGGCTGCGCCCTTCATTCCCCAATTCTTCGCTGAGCCCGTCGACAAGACTATGCCTTATGTCGACTACCTCATCTGCAATGAGTCTGAGATCGAGTCCTACGGTGCCTCCCATGGCCTGGAGGGAAAGTCGCGCGCCGAGATTGCTCAGGTCGTTGCTGACTCTGCCAAGATCAACACCCAGCGCAAGCGTACAGTTGTCATCACCCAGGGCACCGAACCTACTTTGGTCGCTATCCAAGGTGAGGTCGAAGTCAGGGAGTACCCCGTCCATGCCATCGACGTTGCCAAAATCAACGACACCAATGGTGCCGGTGACGCCTTCGCCGGTGGTTTCGTCGCTGGCCTAGTTCAAGGCAAGCCTCTGGCTTCTAACATTGACATGGGCCAATGGCTAGCCAGCCTGAGCATCCAGGAGTTGGGTCCTTCGTAAGTATCAAGTCCATATGATTTTCGATCCATTGTCGTGATTTAATATGCTAACAAAGGTCTACCCTAACTAGGTTCCCTACTCCTAAGCAGACCTACTCTGCTTAAGTTGCTCGCTAAAACTTTGGAGGCCTCGTTTCCTGTTCAAAAATTTCAACATGTACTGGCGAGTTGTCTCATGTCTCTTAGAATACCCGGAATATGACATTCGAGTGAACACTGTGTTTTGTTGGTGTTGTAGATTTTTAGGCGTTAGGTTCGCGTAACGATTTTGCAAAAGGTTGGATGAATATTTACATAATAATGGTGTAAGGACACGCTACAACCAGTTTCAACAACAACATATTTCTAGAGCATTGTTTTCCTTGCTATTAACGAAATTCATAGAGAAAATATCTGATTACCAAAAACTAAAGCTAATTCCTCCAAGAGAAAAAGAAAGAATCCGTTTTATAGCTGTATGTTCAACTTGGGATTGTTGAATTACTACTTGCCGTGACGAATATAGTGATTTTTTCAATTCGTTCGTTCAAAAACATCGTGCGTTCGGAAAAGACAGAGGTGGTAAGTTGATCCCAAATTAGCCCATTTTTTCTCGCATGACTCTTATAGGAAGAGAAGAGCCTTGGCATGTCAGATTGCGCTGTGATGCAGCAATATGATCAAAAGCTAAGGAATAAGTTCAACTATTTTTTCTAATCGAGTGTTTAAACACATGAGTATCTTCTTAGTTAGACATGGCAGCATCTCAAGTGTACAAAGCCGTAAGAAATGATACTGGGTTGAACCAGGCTAGTAGTTGAGTGCATTGTGAATTCGTATCAAGAGTAAATCATCGGTACCCCTCTGAGATTTAGCGCTGGTTGAAGTGTCTGTTTGTGAATCCAGGAGGTGGGTTGACAGAGTTCGATGCAGAAGCACCATACATATTATACTGCTGTTGTTGGGCCTGAGAATACTGCAACATCTCTTGATAGTTGTCATCAATCATGATAGGATGTCCTAAAACTGGCATACCAGCAGATACGTTTCGGGGTTGAAGTTGCTGCGGAGTACCTTGCATGATGTTGCTTGAGGGCGCAAAAACCGACTGGCTGGATACGGTACTGAACCTAGGTGGTGGGTTCAAAGCGACCGGAGCCTGCTGAAAGGGAGTGATGCTCTGGAGGTATGGGGAGGCATTGGGAGTGAGACTAGATGATGCGCCATCGAGGATAGCACTGAGAAGTTGCTGGCGGAGCTCGTTGCCCTGCATAGGAGTTGCAACTTGCCGAGTACCAATCAAAGGAGAGGTAGCAGCTGATATGCTACCGATGTGGCTGTTGCGGCGTGTAGGACCGCTATAGTACTGGTCAGCAGTTAGTTGACTCCAGGCTCCACCAGCCGGCTTAGGCGTATAGACAGCACCCCAATCTAACGAAGGAATCTTGCGTGCAGGCTCGCTACCCACACTAGGACTAATGGTTGCATTGTTATCATCACTGTTGAAGAAGCACGGCGGATTGGCAGGACCAGATGGCCCTACAGTAGGTGATACAGACATATCCTGAATTGTTTGGGGAATATTTTCGTCAATGCATAGCTCGTCGACTTGTGGAAGTACCACTTCATTCAAATTTGTAACTTCTTGCTCGTCAGGCAATAAGGTTTCTGGGATAGTACTGTTTGTATTTCTTGTTTGTTGAGTTGGAATCGTAGGGGTAGCAATGGCGAATAGATCAGAGCTGGTGGGAGTCATGGGTTGGGCGCCAATATTAGTGGACTCCTGAACAGTATCAGGCACGACAGAAGTAGGAGAAGCTTGAGGTTTAGGCTTGGACATATCTTCAATGACTGAAAGACAGACTGGAAACTTTGAACTAGGGCCGTCGCCCATGTCGAAATCTTTGGCTAGAGGCAAGACCTCATCGTCAATAACGTATGCTAATTTACGACCAGGGAGGACTGTATAAGTCAAGGGAAGTTTGGGGTCTGTAACAAAGTGTTGCGACGAAGTCAAGATATCGGATACTCTGTACAGGGTTTCTAGCCAAGGACTATCGCGACTAACACTTCCTGAAATCATCAGTTGGCGGGGTTCGTGAGTTGTAGGGTCACCAAGAAGGCTTTCAATTCCAGGAATTCCCATGGCAGGGCACTGTAGAACATCAATGTCTTCCTCAAGGACATATGTGCTCACGGGAAGACGACCTCCACGAGACCGAGCAGTTTCTTCAAGATGTCCTTGAAAAAAGAACGTTACGGCTGTTAAGCCACGGGCCAGCTCGCAGCAAAAGTTAGTGATGGCCTGGCCATTAGTCGGGATACGGCTGACAATTTCTTCCTTGTGAGAAAGGAGCCAAGCGCTGTAGAATCTTAAGATCCTAAGACTAATATCTGCGATCGGATCTAGTACAAACTGTTGACCTTCGCAATCGGCTTGACCAAGTTGTTTCTTGTCGGCTTGGGGGGTGTTGGGGCCAAGCGCATAGGTTGCATACATGCGCCGAGTGAACACCCAGAAGAAATAGCTAGCAAACCGACAATTGAACGCAAATGCATGATCATAGAAAAGAGGTTTGCCATGGGGACCAGAGACTACGATAATGTTAGCTGAAAATGTTTTTCTCATGAATAGATTGATGAACAACTCACGCTTTTCCTTGGCAACAGCGCAAGCACTGATGTTGACAATGGCCATCTTGAGAATATCATTGTAGTCATCTGCAGTGATAGCTTGCAATACTTCTTCGAGCCTTCGGAAAAATGCCTGCTCAAGCTCAGCACGTTTCGCAATCTCATTGCCGCCATAAAAATAGGCATGGAGACGGACGAAGATAATTTCGAGAACTTGCTGAGGTGACGGATCTTTGGTAGCCAGTGAGGCATTAGGCTCTCGAAGATGAGAAAACTCGGTTGCTAGATTATTCATAGCATTCGGGTGAGGAGTGTATGCGACAACGGCGCGGTATAGATGGTAGACGACCAGAAAATGCTTGTTTACCTCAACACTTGCCAGTCCGATTCCGTGGTGGCCGTGGGCCATCAGGGGGCATATGTCATTTGCTAGGCCGTAAAATGAGACAGCTGATTCGTAAAGAGGCATTTTACCCTTGAGTTTTAGGTGGTACCGAGAGAGGTCGCCAAGGGCGATCAAGGCATCATGGCAAGCAGTAGTAACCATCTCTAGGACTTCCTCAGATAGATCACTAGGCTGAATACCCGTACTAGGTGTAGAATCGTTAGGGTTAAGGTGGTGAGCAATTGCGATTAGAGCTGGAAGCTCGTAAGCTTTAGCAAGGCGTTGTATGTAGCCCTCGTAGAAGAGTTGGCAGAGGTTAAGAAAACTTGCGTAACGTTTCTCAATTCTACGAAGAGCCACATGTTGGCCACGTGAATCACGGATCACGTTGCGATATAGTTTGCCAACATGAAGCTGTGTTTCCCAAAGATCACGTTGGACATGATTTTTAGAGGCATAAACAAAGTCTGCAAAGATAACTTGCATGCTAGAAAGGCGAAATCTGTATACGGTTAGTACATGCTATATTTACAAATATGAAACGTTGTACATATCAACTTACTTTGCTACACACTCTTCGACCTTGTCAAAGGTCTTCTTGTCATTGGCTGTAGTGTTGGACTCGATTAAGCGATCAATGTGCTTCACTAGGCTTTTGCGAAGCTTGCAACTGTCCCTAGATATGAATATCAGTATATGTAATATGAATTGCTTAGGTATCAGATATCGCAACTTACTTCCAGACCAGAGCAAGCTTGGTGTTTTCAGCTCCAGTAGACATTTTAATAGACATCAACGAAGCTGCGCTTCAGCTTGTAGTGTAGCAGCAGGTAGTAAAAAAGCCGACGAGAAATCAGGATGTAGTTTGGGGGGTTGCTATGCAGGATAGTAGATTTATCCTGAGATAAATCCGAGAACAAGATGGTTTAGCAATATATGATGAACAGAACGCAGACAACAGCATAAGAGCGATCTATGAATATGAAGAGCTACTCGTTATTCGGAGTTCAGAAACCGGTGTGCTGGGGAGCTTCAAGGCAACAAAAGCAGAGCCGCTGAGAATCCATAATCCAAAAGCGGCCGACTTTGCCAAAGAAGAATTGGTCTTATTCTCTTCGGAAGCTGTCTGGCGAGGCAAAGCGTCGACCAGTACCAGCACTGAGACGAGAAGAGCGGTAGACCAAAGGTCGGATCATGAAGGTGTGCGAATATTAACCGTGGAGGCAGAACACAAGTTCTTTATCTGAAAGCTGCAGGAGGCTGAGGAAAAAATAAGTACAGCTGCAGAGGGGGGCCGGCAAGTGAGTGAGTAAGCGTGATGGCAATGGATGGGGGTTTTTGAGTTGCGCGTCACGGGATCAAATAAAGATAGGTATTTCCGTCTATCAAAAGCAAGAAGTAGCCGCAGCAATGAAAGGAAGAGCGCGACGGTGGTCTGAGGAAGATGATGCGATGAGAGCTCAACAAGGCTGTGAATAAATAAAGATACTTAGTTGGCGTGATGAATGGAGAGATGGTGGGGTGAATGACCGGGCTGGGTGGATGACGGTGATGCTGCTGGCAACTGCGATGTGATTCCTAAACAAACAAACGGACGGAGCTTTTGCAAGGCAAAAAAATGCCAGATCGGACGTTGAGTGGGACGCTGAATGCTGGCAGGTTTCCAGCAAGTTACCAGGTAAGGGAGAACACAGGTAAATGCAATGAAGCTGCTACTGATAGTTACTGGGCTTTGGCAACCGAAGAATCCAACTTCTGGCTGTTTGGGTTGCTGCGCAGTGCCATTTTACTGCTGCTTATGTTTTTCTGCTGGTCTAAAAGAGACGCTGCCCCTCACGTGAATCAATGAATCTTGCTTGAGAGAAGAACAGGGTTTTTTTGGGCAAGCTCGCGACGGGTATTTATCGGCTAAGCACACTGAATCGGCTTTACATGGTACATGACTGATAAGGTTTAGCCTGTAGACAAGCTCTGCTCACAGCGATACTCTACATGTCCTGGAATTGATGGATCGCAGCGTTGGCATAGACCCAAAATGGACCCCTCATGGCAGGTTGACCGATTAACTGATAGAGCAAATTGTTGGCCAACAATACTAGGTTTCTCTTCTTTCGGCCTGAAGCCATTGTTTAGTTCTCTCCCCTCTCCTTCTTCTTGTCCATCCCTCAGGTCCGGCCATTGCAATTAATTAGTTAGACTGCTGTTTTGTTGCTTTCGCTACTCTTACCACGCTCGGAACTACCGTGATATCACTGACTCTCTAGACCTTCCTTTCTTCGACTACAACGCCAGCCTAAGCTTCATCAAGCCTGGAACTATCTCTCCTCGGGCAGGCAAGCCCTTTTTGTTGATTTTCCCTGGCCGTCTATTCTCACTGGTAAACTCACCCCGCTCTCTACACATAATCTACCCATTGAGTCTATTTTCCATCTCTTCTTGTTTCTACTGTCATGTCCACTTTTATTACCCGTCACCCATAAAATCTCCAATTCCACCGTATAAGAAAAGACAACACGCAAGGCTGAATAGAATACTCATCATGAAGCGTTCACGTGAAGTAGACGAGGATCATCCCGGCCAGCCTTCTAATCAGGAAGCTACTTCTGTTGATGTCCGGCATACCATCCCCAGGATTGTCGAACTAGATTCTGCCATATCAGGCACCGAAGACGCCGACGTCAACACCCCCATCATGAGATGTAATCTGCCACCACACAAAGACCCTGTGTCTTTCAGAAATTATTATGACTATGAGGCCCACTATGCCCGAGACCATTCCTACCGCTGTTTTGAATGTCACAGAAATCTGCCGTCTGAGCATCTCCTCAGTGTTCACATCGAAGAGTGTCATGACTCTATTACTGCCGTCAAGAGAGAACGGGGCGAGAAGACCGTAAGTTTCTTCTTTTCAATTTCGCCTAACTCATAATGGCGCTATCTGTGCTAACTAGATATCTAGTTCACCTGCTTTGTAGAATCATGTGAACGCAAGTGCTCAACCCCCCAAAAACGTCGCATGCATCTCATAGACAAACACCTCTATCCCAAAAACTTCTTTTTTGCCGTGACCCGTGATGGCATCGACGGCCGTAGGTCTTTGTTGCACGATAGCGGTCACTACGGTCGCCGGTCGTCCACTGGTGCTTCGACCACTAAAGAATCTCACAGACGAGCAAGCTTACGGTCTGATGCGGGAGCTCCGCCGTCTCCTAGCAAGACCGATCCGGAATCTCAGCCAGATGGTGCCGATCAACGACCTCCTGGTTCTCACGATCCGGCTCACCAAACACCTCCTGAAACTCCGGATACCCAGATGGAAGATTTAGCAGATGCCATGTCCGGTCTACAATTTGTTCCCAAAGGAATTCAGTTTGGAAGAGGCTTTCGTGCTGGTTTCTCTAGAAGAACTGATTATTAGCTTGACCCCAACCTCTTATGAGGCACCTTTCCTCTAACTTACAACCAAAACGATCTATTACGATGCGTATATTCATGATTTGCATTATATAAGCCGATGCTATTCAACTCGACTTATCTCCTGTCATTCACCAGCACGTTTCTTTCTTCTGTATATCTACGTTTTTCTTCTTTTAAGATCGAAAATCAATGAAATGCTTTGCATATGTCCATAACAAAAACAGTTAAATCAAGAATCCCAAATCCTAACTCCAACTCCCGTACTATCAAATGATGTGTACGCCCATGATTTATAAATGTATGTTTCATTTTCGTGTCGGTTGTCACTTGTCGCCGGTTGACGTATCGTTAGATTTCGTTTGTTGGTATCTTAATGAATCAAGTAGATATAAGCCCTCTGCGATAGACGGGTATTCAAAAGTAGGTCGTATGAAGATTGCAAACATGTACAGCTTTAGTCGCTAGAAGCGCAGCCGTGACAGCCACAGCTTACACATTGAACCTCTTGGTCCTCTTTGAGCTGGGCACGAGGCACTCGGCAGATACAGGTTGAGTTGAAGTTGGTTTCTTTGGTTTGGACGCAACGCAAGCAGCATAGCTAGAAAAAGATAAATTGTTAGTATATCTGCACCATGTAATTATATATAGCAACTCTACCACATATTTATTACCTTCTCATAGCCCTGTTTCTTCCATTTTGCGATCAGCATAGCATCGGCATACCCATTCTTCAGTAGCCATTCATACAGCTTTCTACTGATGGCCTCTTTCTCGTAGTATAGATCATATACATAGCGACTACGCTGGTGAGAAATCTGGAAAATCTCCCATTGTGCCTGGTGTTTAGGACCTGTGGGCGTCGGCTTGTTCTGCGCATCCTTCATCTTGTTCTGAAAGATGAGCAGATCGCTTTCGATATCTTCGAAGCCCTCCGGGGGCGCTTTACGTTTCGTTGAGCGAATAGGGGGCATTTTCGTGTTATGTCGGAGTCGTCTAGTGCCGTTGGAAAACAAAAGGTGACAATGATATGAATGCAACAAGATCGCAAGGATAGGCGATATAGCTTCACAAGGCTGAAAGTTCATGGAAAGTAAAAGTGGGGCATATTAGCGATCTTGTAGCCTTGAATTGCCGTCATTTTGCTTCACTTCTTAGTCACGTGATGTATAGTTTGGTTTAATTTTCGGAGCCTGTCAGTGGGTCTAGTTTCTAGTCGTGATAGTGGCGATGCTCGATGCTAGCCAAACTCGGCAATTGACGACTAGTACCTAATTGTTCTTCAACTGTCTACATACCGTGGCTAGAGCCTTATACCAAACTATATGGCTATTCTACCTACGGAGCTCGCGGTGCGGGTTCGCCAATGTGAGTTAATAATGCAGTATTTAAGACCTGAACCTGATGTTATTCGCAGAGGCCAACTAAAGCGCATGTAATTGCTAACACATAATCGTTAAGCCGTCAACTGGACTGATGCCAAACTACGGGTTGTCCATGCCTATCGGACCTGGCTACGTGCTGTAAGTCAAGGACTCGTCAATTCCGTATGATTGCCGGGCTTTTGCCGATGGCTTTTACTATCGCCGGGTGTTCAGTTGCGGTATAGCATAGAAAGGATGGCGGAGATGTGGGATTCCTAAGAGCTGCGAGCTTTCAAGGACAAGCTGGTTCCGATAGTTGTGGTTCGACGGGTCGGAACGATACTATTAGGTATTGGTGAGCTAACATGGTATCTGTGACAGGCGCCCGAGATTCAGTCTATGTACAATATACCCAAGACAGTCCCGATCATCCGCACACGCATGCGCGAAGAATTTGAAAAAAATCGCTTCATCAACAAGATTAATCACGTAGATGTCCTGTTGACAAAGAGTAACTCCGAGTACCAGGTTTGTAACACAGCTTCAAAGCCAGTATAGTTTATACCGTTGACGCCAATTATTAACTTTGTGGAACAATAGGAAACAATGAACTTCTGGAAGCAGACTTCTCATGTCATGGCATACTTCAAGGATGAGAATTGGCGCGCCGGTGAGCGTTTGCCGTCTAGCTTCATGTCGGGCTTCCTAGAGGTAAGTTCAAACCAACACCAAGTACTCCGTATTACTATAGATACAGGTTGTACTAACACTGCATGTACAGGGTCGCAACTAAATGCTCCGAACTTCACAGCATGCATTTTCATATTCCGTCTAGGCTTAGATTCTTCATTTCGAGATATACAGTTCCGCATCATGACAGCACCAGCTCCAGCTCCAGCGAGTATCCAACAGAGATAGACACATACTCTCTCTACCTTGTTTTCAATGAGGTAGCTTTTGCGTGTAGATTTATATATGACAGTCCATTGTTTTAGTAAAGCAAAGGGGAAAAGATAGCTTTTTTTCTTATAACACCTATGTATGTGAGAAAGAGGCCAAGGAAATCAGAATTATGCTGAATATGAAGGATATGTAACGCCAAAGGAAATAGAAGTCACCGCACTCAGTCCGCGACTTTGTTTTGTAAGATCAATGTTTCTGTGAGATAAGCCCTGATCTTATCTCTGTAGCTGGCCCTTATGGAAATATAATGCAAGTCACGGTATTTTTAGTTCGATCATGCTGGTATATCTTTGAGAGGGTCGGGGTAATGGCGTATCGTTTGTTATGCACACTAGTTGTGTTGTATGGGGCATCGACGTTATTTGTTGGGTTACTCCCTGGTACCTTCAACAGAGATAGTGAACTTGTCAGCCATGACATCGCACATCTCGGCCAAGTCAGTGAGGCCCTTACGCAGAGCGTTCACAGCAAAACCCTCTATATTTCTGTTAGCAACGCTGGCCAAGTAGTGCTTCAGCTCAAGAGGTAGAGCTTCGATGTAATTTGCGTACCGTAAGTCTGGATTCTGATGTTCATCTTAGCCTCGGAAGGGTGGGGAATGGCGTAGGCGCAGAACTCGACATCGGGACTAAGTAACGGAAAGCAAAAGTTAGTGCTTTACAGTAAAGGATGCGACCTATGTTAACTCACTTCTTCATGATTACCCACCGCAAGGCGTTGCCCAGAGTATGACCTTCCTCGAGGAATTCGAAAGAAGCAGCGCGATCATCAGAGCCAGGGAGCTAAAGGCGTGTTGTATTAGTGTCACGTTCAAACAAGTCAAAATACCATGTCGCTGAACGTACAATGCGGACCCTCTGAGGAAGCTCTTCCTCCATATCTTCCTCGTTCTCGCTATCGACGATCTGGGTTGAAGAGGCATCCTCCATAGTGGCGTCCTCAGACTCTAAGTGCTTATGGGTGCTAGCCATTATGGATAGGGCTGGATTGGTGAACAGACAGCTAGTTCGTAGGTTTTTAGCAATTCTGACCTTTTGAATATCGCTTGCAATATAAATAATAAAAAAGTTTTGGTTGCATTGTCGTCATTATCTTTTATTAGCCAAGATAAGATAGGGTGGCAGCTGGCAGCTGACGGCAGCTGTCTCTTTCGACCTAGGATTATATCATTAACCCTACTGATAAGTTGGGAATAGCAAGGTCACTTATAGTGGATACTTCAAAGAGTAGTAAATAAATGGTTCAGATAATTTTAAGGTTGAGTCAGGTAGTGTATTAACTAGCAAATGGGTAAAGATCCCATATTCAGATAGACTAGACCAACAGATTATTCCTAGATTATACTCCTTTTATATAGTTTTAGAATATTCCATCAGTGAGGTCTCCTAGCCAGTAAGGCTGCCTAATAGGCTCTAGTGAGGCCGACTATCTAGGCGATTCATTTTTATTTAATAATCAATCTTATTCAGTTTCTAGAACTATGAAGATGGCTAGGCGAGTCCTAGCCCACTGTAAACACGCCGCAAACAGAAATTAAACGCGAAAGTTGAGCCTCGCCGAAGCAGGATTTAGAGGGTTAGGCCCATCGATGGCGGGTTATCAACATGGTAGTCCTTCAGATCATGTATGGATGGTTGTCCAATACAAACATGCCAGTGACTCTTCCCATAGAACTACTCATGGGGTGTGTTGGCCCCGCCGAGGCAGGATATAGGTGGTGAACTGGCTGAAACCAGCACCGGTATGCGGTACCTCCGATAGAGGAAACCATGGTTATCCTACAGACGTAAGATACCTAAGTTAGAGTTAGGAATTTTGGTAGTTTGCCCAGGCCGGGTTTGAGCTGACTGCACCACGAAGGGTATCATACCAGGAGCAGTACTCTAACTACTGCACCACTGGGGTTTAGGCGATTCATCCCGAAGGCCTGGTTCAAGTGGGTACTTTTGGTTAACCCTAGTGTACGGTTCAATGTCAATCAAGAATTACTAGCGTCGTTTGATTGCGTAGCAATGTAGGTAGACGTTAAATATACAAGAATTACTGGCAATCTTTAAGAGCACTATTAAATAGTTATCGTAGTGTACAACTTCGACTCTATTTTTGCAAAACTAATTACTAAGTTATCAGTGAAAATAAACATATTTATAAATGCCACGAAACGCCACAACTTGAGTTATTTTTTTGTTGAAATTGAAACAGTTACTAAATCTGTGTACATTTAAGATTCAAGGAAGCCCTATCAATCTACAAGTTGAGCATCGACTAAAAATATTCAGTGCAAAGCATGCATTGAAGCATATCCCGTAATCCAGCCCGACTGGATTATCAAAGTCGGTATCGCTTTTGGGGGAATATCTGCAGTCGTGATGATAACCCGAACACACGAAAGATTATGAGCCAACGATTGTATTCCGGGGATAAAATCTCGAACAATGCCATAGTCAGGATGAGTCTTGCATAGGTCAAGGCGATCAATGACGAGTATCAGTTTCTCTTTCTTGGCAACGTTGGTCATTTCTATCATCCGGAGAAACTGGCAAAAAAAATCCCAAGTATTGCGAGGTGTACTGTCTTTGTCTATAGCATTATTTGCTGAGGTTTGAAATATTCGATTCTGTCGTAGGCTACGAGACTGCATGTACAGATCGGGGAATGCGTCGAGGATTTGGGTGATGAGAGTTTTGAGCAGACTGGAGATTGTGTATCGAAAGCCTTCGTCTTTACGACAAAAGACAAATACCGTAGGTATCTTTCTCTGTTTATGGGTGTAACGAATGACATCGACACAGAAGGAAGATACCCATGACACTCCTTGACGGTTCGTCCGTCCGGTGATCCAGATCAGCGATGCTACATCAACAGTAGGCTGTTTCTTCTGGAAGTCGTCGGTTTTCATATAAATGGATTGTTGGTCTAAATCTTCAGCATGTCGGGGAACGGCGATTGTTGTATCTGCTCGTTTGTGAAGACTCACGCCCAAGTTTCTGCACATCGATACTATGGATTTCTTGAGCCTATTATTCTCCTGCGGCGTTTCTGCGGTGTTTACGAACGTGACCGTTGATCTAGTTTTGTCCACTGTCGCACTTGGCAAGTCAATCTCGAGCGTAGCAGGTGTGTTCATCGCAGTGTGTTCATCAACGACTCGTTGGTTGCAGCGAAATCCTAGCCATTTCCTAAATCGATATATAATAGAAGTACTGGGAGCTGGCATGTCCAAGATATCGGCTGTTTTCTCTTGCTGTTCATGGGTTTTGGGGCTCAATGGAGTCATTATTCGAAACCACTGCTGTTGCTGTGACAGATACCTTCGTTCCCAATTATTGAAGATCATGTCTTCGAGGTAATCATGGGGCATTTTCAAGGCTGCGATATCGTTTTTATAAAGTGAGTTGACCATATAAAACTCACTCATGGAAACTAGACGCCGAACCATGATTATCATATCAGCGGTCATGGCCATGTGAGCAATATTTCCGGTATGGGATACCTTGTTGACTGCAACCTCGATGTCACTGATTGATTGCTCACATGCTTGTTGGAGGCCAGTTAGATGGAAGAAGGTATTGCCTACAGTTCCAATTGTATGTAAGTTTGAATTCAAAGCATAATGAGGATGTAGAACTTACATATAGCTCTACGCCGAAGATACGACGTGTTATCGTCAATAAACTGAATTATTGCCGTGAACAAATTATTTAAAGCAATAACCATTGTCATGTTTTTGGCAGCCATGAGTAAGAACCTTACTTCCGGTAATAAGATTTCTACGTTCCTGAATACTTGTTGCACCTTGTACTTGAGGTCCTTATGTTGTTGATATGCCTACAGGTACTAGTTAGCGATCTACACGCCAAGACCAACCTACAACGGCATTTGCTTACATTATGCATCAACGACACCGCATTAACGGCAACCTTATATTGAGTTCCAAAAGTCAACTCTTCTGATATGAACAATGTGCTCTCGCAGATTTGCAAGATAAAGTCACATGTGACTTGGAAGCCGCGTTCAGCACCCCGGCGGGCGTCCTTTCCCCAGTTACGCAGCCCATGGAACGAAGACTTTGGTAAGCCAGTATGTCTACGGACTTTCTTTATGCTGCGAAGCTTTTCTTGTTTGCTTTGACGCTCGTCGCATTTGGAAACGATACCAAGGAGCCTATCATCCCGAATCGTGGAGATAGTGGTTTGTTGTCTGGCTTCCAGATCTTTTAACTTTTGCATACATAAAACCCATTCCCTTTGATAGTGTTAATTTCTTGTTCATCGCCATTGAGAGTATCGTAACTTACTCGGAACTCTTGAGCTCGTTGTCATCGTATAATTTATAATATTTCGACGTCATTCTCTCGACTGCTCTGGCAATACATAAATGGGTATGTGTATGTTTGTGTATAAGATTAAAAACGCAGGAATACGATTCTATGAGAAGACATGACTTATAACCAACAACTACGTTTACTCACTTTAGGTTTACCTTCAACGAAATACAACTAAATCAGGCAATTAACTTGGGCTGTATCAAAAGGTCTACAAGGTGACGTTTTGCCAAGCATGCCTTGTTGGAAGATGCACTTAGGAATGCGGGGGGTAATGATGTATCAGTAGCTGCCTAGTCTTTGTCTATAACACCGGGCGTTTAAACGCAGCAGAGGCGAAAAGCCGAGATCAATTTTATTGGTGAAAATCGTGGCTGCTTTATCATACACTCCTGATCAGAGCCTATCAGCTTATTATCCATTGCTACCCTATTGCTTACATCATTGCAGTTAACTCATTGGGCTTATCATGCGTTGCAACATACAAGTATAGTTAACAAGAATGATTCAGTGTGTCTTACATGGTACATAATAGCTGTCGGATACATTCTACATGATATATACCTAGTCCTCCCCTCCCCTTCTACTAAATTCCGGTTATAATTGCAACTACCTCTTCAAGCTTTCCATCAGCCTCAGATTGTTATCTATGTCCAATGTCAGAAGCAGTCGACAAGTCCGCAGACCTAGCTGTCGTGATCGCTAGTTTGACAAAGCGACTGCAGATTCTCGAAGACAATATCGCAAAGCAGGAATCCACGCCAACCCCTCCAGTCACTACCAAGAATGGCGACCCAAAACTCAACAGCCTAGCATCTGAAGATTCGGAACTTGAAAACCTCCAGGTAGACACTGATGTTGATACCGATGATGAAGAAGAGCTCGAAGGCCACAGCAAGGCGAAATCAGGCTCGGATAATGAGCCGCTAGTTCGGTTCTGTCATTACACTCAGATATATGACGAGAAAAAACATGAATACTATTATTTGCGAGGCACCCATAGCGCAATTTCAGTCCCCAAACCAGCCTCAGTACGAAGACCTACATTCCGCTACATCATGAACAAAGAGCAAAAGTTCGTAGCATTCAAGATTGGCAGGTGTGAGCTTTCCAAGGCCATCTTCGACTGGCCATGTTTACAGGAGAATAATAGCTGGGTGGGGCGATCAGCCAAATCCAAGAAGATTCTCTTCTACAATATACAGGCGCTGCTTAAATGTCGTGGTCAGATCTTATCGGCGCCATTTGACATTGACAAAAAAGAAAAATCCGAGCTCAGAAGAGACATCAATGCGTTCATGGACGTGTTCAATTGCTATTCACAACTGAAGGCCGGTGCTCAACGCTATGATGAAATCATAGAGACGCAGACAGTCATGGGCTTAAATGAACTATGGTACATTTTTAGCGTTGGAGATTGGCTTGTCATCAAGGAGTATGGGCAGTATGCACTTGGCAAGGCTATCAGCTTTAATAGTTCCGGAGAAAGTGCTTGCCACATTAAGTATAAAGGTGTTGGGTTCGACGGAGTCAGGTTCCGCTATGTTATCCGCGAACATAGTATCAATGCGTTTGATCATTCTCAGGATGTTACTCAGCTGTCTATTTACCCTCTCAAGTGTCTGCCCAAGGACAAAAGAGAGTCGATTCTAAGCAAGGTCAAGGAACAGGGAAAGCTTTGGCATGACTTACTTTGTACAAAGAAAAGAGGTGACGCTTATGTGAATCCGATCCGTGTCAAGGATTTCTCGGGGTTTGCAATAAACCAAAATCATGAAGTCAACATGAAGGATAGAAAATGGGTAAGAGAAGTTATATAGCTCATATATAGTATCATCTGCTAACTTTATCATATAGATCAATGCCCAGGTCATCATCGATCCAAGCATGTATACTTCGGTAGATGTCAGCTACATGGATGAAGATAAAACCCCCTTCACCAAGATGCCGTCTTCCGACTCCAGTCAGCCCCGTGAATCTAATTCGCCTAAAATACCGCGCCAGAGTAGTACTATGCTGAAAAAAAAATCTGAAAAAATTGAGAAAGAACAGTCCGGTGTCAAGCCAGGCCAGGATGAGTCAGATGATTTGATGATGTGTGAAAACTACATACTCGCCTTCAGTCTAGTCGACAACACTACTTACATGCTGATGTTCCATCACGGCAACCTAAGTGATCCCGTGTGGCTTAAAGATATCTTCAGCGAATATGTCTGTTTAGAGGAACATAGGGCCAAGGTTGCCGCATTGGAGAGGCTTGTTAATGCGCACGCCGGCCGGATCCGTGACGAGTATAAATTTCTAACGCAGCCCACTGAAGACACTGTTGGTTCGAATATGAATGAAGAAGAAGATGAAAAAAAGAAGAGGCAGAACTACTTGACCAAAGGGGCAGGTCTGACTGTTCTTCTACATGGACCTCCAGGAACTGGAAAAACAATGCTTGCCGAGTACTTGGCTAGAGCCTGTCGGTGTCCTTTGTATCGTCTTGACGTTTCATATCTCATGCCGTCAGAAGATCGCAGTGGCCTTCTCGACGATGTCTTTGAACAGGCTCATAAATGGGGAGCAATCTTGCTTATAGATGAAGCAGAAGTTCTAATGACCGAGAGAACGGCGAACAATCCCGAGCAGAGTGCTCAAGTTGCAGGTGAGAGATACGTACACTAGCATTGCTACTGATTGCATAAACTGACCAACCGCTTTCGTATAGCCTTCCTCAGCAAGATCGAATACTTCCGAGGTATCATATTCCTTACTACAAACCAGATCCATCACATCGACCCGGCATTTGAATCCAGAATCGTATGTTCCTATAATTTCGAAGGCTTATTAGAAAACCAGGATCAGATGGATACTGTATGGAGGCACGTTCTTAAAAATAGTAGCATGGGGGCGGACTTAGACTTTATCATGAAGAAAGTGAAAATATGGACCGAAAAGAACGGAAAGTTGAATGCACGACAGATCCGTAATATTGTGAATACTGCGGAGATCATAAAACGTTACCCGGATCCGGGGCTAGCTGCTTCGACGTCACTAAAAGCGATTGAAATCGCATATGATGGTGTTAGTGAAATGGCTAAGATGTTAAAAAATGAGAAGAATCGGAATAAGCAGGCCATGTACGAAGGCTGGTTTTGATACAAGCAGAAACATAAATATAGTTTGAGAATTGTCAGTCGAGTATCCAGAATATATGCTGAATCAATGTGAAGTCTTGATAATATCTATAAGGCATCTGACTGCTAAATATCTTGCGTGTGCTTTTTTGTCATACTATCAGTCGTAGATCAACGTCGTAAGGTTATCAGCAATCTAAAGAAAACTAGGGCAATGGAGAGGCGTTATTGAGGCGTACCACCTAGCTCAGTGGATAGAACCTTAGGAGCAGGAGGCCAGTAGTGATCTTTGCATACTTAGAGAGGCAGTATCAGCAGTGTCCAGTGATCAGTCCGGGTTCCTGGTATAATGGAAAACATGTTTAGAAACCTCCACCTAAAAACAAAAGCTACACCCTCAATCTTAGTAGCTCTCACTGAGCACTTCTACTCCCCCTGACTGCTATGAAAAATAATGTACTGCCATGGAGTGCTGTTTAGCACAGGGCGTTGCTTATGTGGTACAGGAGAATAGTGTTGACTAATGTCAACTTCTCAACTATTCCCAACCAGCGGAGGGATTTGTCGTTCATAGTAGCCTTGAAACAGGTTCCATCACTCAATTGATGTTAGAATTTCCTTGTCTCCTCTTGCGCGTCAAGTGTATCAGGCCGGTCTTTGAACATGTCCAGTGACAGGCCATTTTTCCAACACTAAGTTTGTACTCAGTGCAAGGTATTTCGTGTGGCAAAGACGGCGTCTGCCACCGTTGCCTTAGGCATAAGGATATTGCTATCATCCGCATAATATTACACACTATAGACTTCATCATAGGCCTACTGTCTTCGTACGGATTCTCTTATACAATGATTTAGGGTTGCTTAGGGTTGCTCAGTAATCTAGTAAAAAGCAAAACGAACAAACAACACCAGATATTACCACATTGTCACCCACCGTAGTAGTCCTAATGATGATAATTTATATATTATTCTGCCTTTGCGCGGTCCAAGGTCCGCATTAGGCAGTCTGAGATCTAAGTACTAACCTAGCTCTTTGTAGCTCAACTAAGGGAGAGCGAACGGGATCCCGTGCTTTCTACAAGCTATAGTCGTATGTTGTTGTTGTTCTTTATTTATCCTCTACCGAGCTATCTGCGGCTGGCGTTTCAATACCAGTGTCATCGTCCGAGTCTTCAAACCCTTCAAGAATCTCAGCATCGACCCTTAGATGACTGCTTTTCCCACCGGTTTTATAACAGTTAAACCTTGGTAAGGCGTTATACTGGCGTTCAAATTCCCAGCAGTGCCATAGGGTTCTTAGGACCGGTATTTCATCCTACCAGGAGAGCGCAAATCAAGATAGAATACAGAAGAAAAAGAAATAAAATGAATAGGCTAGTCAATTCGTACTAGATCCTTTCGGTGGAAATAGCAGCAGTGTTTTCATCTTGCGGTGTTGTTCATTGTCAAGCAGGTGGGGGGAGAGGCGGGGTATCTATACTCAGAGCTTTCCAAACATTTCATTTCATGGGGGGGGACTTCAGTTGCGATGTGAGTGGTAATCGATTAATGGTTGCCTTCATCAGTGTTGCTCTGCCTTTGACAGAGATCAGCTGTTTCTGGACAAAGGCTTTGCTCCGTGGCTTCGAGACCTTCCGGCATGACCATGCATGTGTCTCCTCTTTGTCCTTGACGCAGCTTTGGTATTGGTTCACAGCTGACTGGGGCTTCATTTTGAGGACTTCGTTTCTGGTGGTAAGTTGAAGCTGGGTAGGCAATTTAAACGAAAGCCGAGGTTGGTGTTAAATATACAATTATGATTTATTCCAAACAAATTTTAGGTGATTGGAGAGGAGGCACATCTTATGCTGATTT
>LXKZ01000456.1:0-25997 GCA_001856765.1 Endoconidiophora polonica
CCCTCCTCCTCCTCCTCTTCCATACTGACCTCTCCATGGCTGCGGGCTAGGGAAAGTAGATGAGAGAAGATATAAAAACAGGCTATGCGTCGAAGCTCCGTCAAAGAAGTCAATACTCCTATATAGCCGGCTTCGCTAGCACAGCACTGAGCTGATCCGCCGTAGTTCCGCCCTCGAGCATGTTAGCACCAGCAGGAAGGCCTGCAGCGGCACCATCAGCACCGCCGCTCAGCAGCTCGTCGCCCTGTTCACGCATCTTGAACTCCTGCTCCATAGCCAGTACCTGCTGCTCTTCCATCCAGCACAGTGCGAACGGCACACCGAGGAAGATGACAGTGCTGCTGAGTGCCCACAGGCCCTTACCGGCGGTGCTGACTAGGGCCGAAGTGTTCTCGACAGTGGCTGTAGCGCGCGCGTGCCACCAGGCACGTGTTGCGGGCGGGATGATGTCGCGCAAGGCGGAGAGACGCTCTGCGAGGGATTCAGACGAAGGGTCGAAGTCGGATTCGGTGCTGATTTCGGAGTCTACAATAGGCGAGTTAAGAGAATTAAGTTAGTTTGCTTGGGTTCGTCAAAAGAAGCGGAACAGTAGTCGGTTGATGGAATGATGACGGGGTTTGAAAAAAAGTTGCAATTGTCGACTTGGAGGTTGTTCGACTTGGAGGACATACCGGTGTCAGAGTAGTCCTCGTCCTCGTCGGGACCAAGCTGATTAGCAACGAAATGCTCATCCTCAACCTCAACGAGCTGCACCATTTTGTTTGATGCTCTAGTTTATCGCTAAAATTTTACTGCGTAAGTTGAAAGTTGTAAAAAGAAAGATTGAAAGCTAGTTTTTCCGCATTCAGTTTGGGACCAAGAAAAAAAATTTTGTGTCGCCGTTGTTCGAGTTGAAAAGAACCGGAAAATGGAAGGAGGGAATATGACGTAAAATAAATTTCAACCAGATAACAAGGAACAATGAAGAAGTAAAAGTGTGTTTTCCAAAGATCGTTGTGGTTTATGGGCTGTCGTCTGGTCTGGTTATAAGATTGGAAATTCAGTCTCGTCGAGATTAATTGACGTCGATTGGAGCAAATATTCTCCAGTAAAATCTTATGTAATACTTTATCTTTCATTTCTTGTCTTCTCTTCACTTTACAATAATGGTCGAAATTTGATTTGATACACCTGATTGTTTAACTATATTTACTTTCAATTGGAAATTATTTGCCAGTATTCAGTTACTGGTGATCATATTCATGCATATTAAATATAATACAATAGCTTTTACAAATATATATCATCAATAGATGATGAGCCTAGAAATAAGACTTTTTTTTCACAAGCTGCCCGCTATCGATTGGCCCCCCCCCCCACCTTTGCATAAAAAATTGTCACGTGTCGAGTCACGTGCATAGATGTGTTATGTGTCATAAGCGTCGTCATCTTTATTTTGTATTGGTTTCACAGGGTTTCGATATTGTATTTCGATTTCTTTTTTCTTATAAAGCTATTTACAATGGTGCCTATTTACATGGGCAATGAACCGTCCATCGTGATTTTCATTTCAATACATAGTTTCTCGTAAAAAGCGTGGTTTTCACTTGATGTCCACTGAGAAAGACATTTCCTACATAGTAGACACTGGTCTGGCACTCTGCGAAGATGTTTGAAAGGAAGAAAATAGATGGATGCCCTGGTTTCATCCATGCTACATGGTATCTGATAACGATTCCTCTTCCACGCTCGCTCTGGTTTCTTGAGTTGTTGTGGGTTTGGTGGATATCCATGAACAAAATGGTCGAGTAGACTACATGGCGATAATACTCGTCCAATCCCGCATTTATAGATACCTGCTGCATCTTATTTTGTGTGCAAGTGTTGGACTAGTTAAATGAATAACTGCCCTCTGTGAAACGTATGTAGTAGAATTATCAGCCACCATCCTAGACGATGCTATAAACCATAAAATATAAACAGGAACACTAAGAATGTAAACCAAAGCAAAGGTAGAGAGGCATAAAAAGCCCATTAGAACACATAGGGTGTGATGATGTCATGCAGCCTTTTCGGCCCACCACCGTAACCCAAAGCCATGTTTGGCGTCTTGATGCTGTGTTCGCAACTGGAAAGGTCGCGTCTTCCGTCATGTGCTGTGTAGGTGACGACTGATACATTTGACGATAGTTCTCATGCAAGCTATGACGTGGCATTACAATGAGTAGCACCAAGAAGTACTCCATCCACGGTTCTTACAATAGCCTCCAGAGGTTCAGAAAAGATAACAGAGAAGCTGAGGGGTAAAGAACACAGAGGTGATGAAGAAGAAAAGCACAGAGAAGATGGCGAAAAAAAAAGAAATGCAAGATCAGCAGTCCAGCGTCAAGGAAACAACAAAATGGACACCGTTTTTGTCGTAACTTCGTGAAAAAATAGTACGCCAATACATGATTGACAAGCTGGAGATATAGACCCAGTGGTCTTCAATGTCATCGTAGGATCCTAGGGAAACAGCCAGTCTATGTAGGTGCGTCCAACAAAGGCATAAGCACAACAAGAGCATCTTACAACGACGAAGCTTGCGAATTTAGAACACAAGACTGGAGTGACTGCGATCCAGATCGAGCAGACTTTATTGCCAGGGAAACAAAAAGTCAAGTCTCTTGGACAAGTGATGTTACAGCAGCTGGGAATTCCCATGGCACCTTTTTATAAAGGTACAGCTTAGTACACGGTAGTGAACAAGCCAGGTTTATCAGGGAATGTCTTGAAGGTTCAAAGAAGACTCTGGCATCCCAGCTTACGAGAAATCCAGAGATGGAGGTTCGAGATCCAGTGAATAGAAAGTTGTCCCGGGGGGGGGGGGGGGGGCAAAACGTCGTATTTCCGAGGAATGATACAAAGCTGAGAATCCAATGGAAAATAATCCAAAACGGTGCATATGGCTCCTTAGGTACACAGATGAATGGATAGATAGAACACGAAGAAATGCTACAAACCCTTAAAAAGGTATGTAACATCAGTGACGACATCAAAGCTAGAAAGCAATGCGATGCGTCTTGGTTTGAGAGTGCTTTCCATTGGAGAGAATAGACTGAAGATATAAATCTCAATCTGAACATCTGATACGCGGAAATAGCTCGCTTGCAGCCTTGACTACCCGAAACCAAATATAGAATTTCGATAGGTTGCCTGCCGTTTGCTGATGTAGGTAAACAAGAAATTGTTGTTACCATCTACAAAGCGGCCTTATACATGAGAATTAATGCCGTCGAGAAATTGGCTAGGCTACTTTTATCCAAAATGCCCACGAGCATACCTGCTCAAGATTGTTCGCTGATCGCTGCCCTAGGGTCCGCCGTGACAATGTTTAGAGCCTAATACATACAATCAAGAACAAGATTCTGCTGATTTTGCGACTGGCTCGTGTCATTTGCGACATTATCACGAGTCGATTCTGTGATGGAGCTAGCCGGGGAAGATGCGGACACGGCCGAGTGTAGGGTAGTAGCCGCAGACGAGGGAGACTCAGAGCCGGTGGAATATACCTGATTCATAGAGTGTTATTATTGGGGTCCCATATTATTGGGGTTTAGTGAATGTGGAAAATTATGTGAAGGGTAGGTAGAGATTGAATGCCTCCGGGCCGTTTCGGCCAGCGGGACGGTACCCGGAGTATGAAAGGTAGTGAAGTTGGAAGGGGTTGGAAAGTTCACGGGCTGAAACGCAGGGGGAATGGGGTTACTGACAAGAAACTCGGAGAAGTTCGTGTCAAGACCCAGGGGGTTCATGTGGTTAGCCATCGACGTAGTAGGCCACATTGTAGCTGCGGTAGCTGCAGAAAACGCCTGATCGCCAGCGTCAAGGAGCACCATTTCATTCAAGCTAGACTGGATAGTGTTGATACCAAGTTGGGCTTGCAAAGAATTCTCTAGCAGAAACTGATCATTGTTAGGGATCATCGGTAGAGAGTCGTTGATGCCGTGGCTACCGTTACTAATGACCGATGGGCTGGAAGCGGCTGTGAAGAGGGCACTTTCATTGTTCCAGTAGTCAGAGTCCATGTTTTCGAGCCATTCGGCTGTTTCTACACTTGGTTAGTAATCAACGTGACGTTATAAGCAACACCGTAGATATAGTAGTACCATTGTTCAGCTGAGGAGGCGAGACAGCAGGGTCCAAGTGAGGCGAATCGTTGTAGTGAAGGGCGTTGGGATTGATAGTGGTAGTGTTGTTAGGCGTGCAGAACAGAAAATCGCCAAAATTTGACTCGAAAACATCGGGAGGCGCCGTTCGGAGCGAAATGTCAAATGTGTTGAGAAAGGCGTTTGTGTCCAGGCGAGGAAGATTTGTTGCCATGCTGCGCTGACCCATTGACGATGTCATGTTGGCAAATGGAAGCTCAAGACCTCCTTGTAGGTTGGTCATGCCGACAAGACTAGGGTGGCGGGCATGCATACGCGGCGGCTGCATGATTTGCTGCTGCTGTTGCTGTTGCTGCATCATCTGCTGGACCTGGTGCATCTGCGCACCTGTATCAATATGGCTGATAGTGTTTGCACGGGGCCGAGGAGCGGGTTGCACCCTACCAGTTCCGGAGGCCGTAGCGGCGATGGCAGCAGCTGCTGTTGCGGAGGTAGTTCCGCCAGCAACGCTATTCTTGCGAATGCGGCCGCTCGCGGGAGTAGCCGCAGCGGCACTATCACGGCGGTTGCGAGGACGAGGGTTTGGAGTTGAAGTTTGGTGCAACTTCTGCTGGTGACGCAGGAGCAGATCACGGCGAGCGAAACAGCGCTGACACTGCGGACACTCGAATGGCTTTTCTTTGGTATGCGACCGCTCGTGGCGCTTCAGATGCTCCAGTCGAGCAAAAGAGCGCTGGCAAGTTTGGCAGACATGTGGCCGAGGCTTATCGGTTTTCGGTGGTGGAAACTGAGGCTTCGTAGACCCTCCAGCAGCTGCTGCGGTGGCATTGGCTGCAGCAGTGCCAGGCTTGGGAGCGACCACAGTCGTGTCTAAAGCGTAAGAAAGAGAGCGAGGTCAGCATTTCGACGGCCCAATGAGGTAGATAGAGAAAGAAAATTCAGCAGGCTTCGAGTCAGGAGTGCGTCGGAAATAACAGCGGTAATCATGACAGGCGACTAAGATTACAATAGAAACACCAAAAGATAGCTTCATAACTCTACGAAGCCATCTTGACATCTCTTGACACGTTTTTTTATCATCTTGTGCTATTAGCAGTCGCGATATCTAAGTCTGGATCTATCGGTCCAGTGTAATCCATTTCAGGCTGTTAAAACACTGCAACAGACGCTGCATCATAGTAAGACTAGATACAGCCGATGTTTCTGGACAAGATAGAGCTTCGGCGATAGCTGCCTAAGGGAATAGCTAGAATTGTTGGTCGACTCACTCTTGCCTGCAATGGCATTGGTGGCCTGGTTGGTGTTGCTGGCAACAGCGGCACCGATTGAGGCGCCTTCAGCAGTGTTGGAAGACATGATGGCGGTTAAAGATGGGGGGGGAGGGGGACAATCACGAGTTAAATCAATAAATCGTGATTGTAGAGGAGCAGCGAAGGTTTCGACAGCGGTGCTAGATTCAATTGTCGATCGAGATTAATTTGATCGTATCGAGGCAAGGAATTTTTATCCAGAGAACGAGATTCGCAGACGGCCTTTTTCAGGTGCTGCTACAAGGCAAGCGTTGGGAGACCAAGCCGTTTTGCGAAGAGAAGGATCTAGTTCAAAGAAATTTAGAAACCGGTGCTAATGTATGCAAGCGCCAGAGTCTATCCTATGTAGGTAATATGTCACCACAACGGGCAAAAATTAATAATCTTCAGCAAAGTTGGCGGAAAACTAAGCAGCCACAAATCAAGTTGCGTAAGCAAGTTAAAGCAAGTGTGATGTGATGATGTAAACAGTTAGACGGTTACTGCGATTTGTAGACAGCAGCAAAGAGGTGTCCAGGAATTCTAGAGGCAATAGTAGATAACAGCTTGGAGGGGCAGTAAGGTAACCTCTTTAAGCAAAGCAGCGCGCATACTAGTCCCTATGATGGGATTTTGGGTTGGTGGGCTAGCCGGAGTTGATAGTGTGGTATAAGAGATAAATAGGTAAGATAGATAGCAAGATATGCAGTCAAAGAGGCCCGAGAAGCCTTTCTGATAGCAGTTGAGGATAAAGGCCTAAGGACAGGAGCAAGAAGAAGAGGAAAAAAGAAACGAGAAAAATAGGAAGCAAGAAGAAGAAAAGAAATAGAAAAAAAAAAAGACCAAGCGACGACGAGGATACAAAGATAACGATAAATGAATGCCATTCTGATAGCCAGAGGACGAGGCAACGCTCAATCATCCATCCCCATCCAAGGTCAAATACCACCGAGCATAAAGGAATAGTCTGCGGCTAACAAGCTTAAGCCGTGCATTAGCAGAGCCCACCACCACAATAGACGTACCAGTACTTTATCGCCTACTGAATTATGGCATGAATGCTAGTCACTAGGGTATCTGATACCGAAGCGACCGTATGGATTTCCGAGACAGCACTGTCATCTGTTGAGCTTCATAATATTTTACTCTTTAGCTATGGATGCACACCCCGCTAACGCCGTGCTATCCTAGGACTAGCTATACCTACAAAAGGTACAATCTCTCACAAGTAGATCCGGCCAGCAGTTGTCCAGTTCCTCTCACATGGGGTTTAGCTTCATCTTTACTGGCATTGTCGGACTCTCGACACGATACTCACTTTTAGACAAGATGTAAAGTTCTGCGTCTCAGTACATAAGCAGGCATAGACGTGGACACAGCCCGGTGCCTCCAGAACCGTTTTTTCCATGGAAAATATAGAAGAGTATCAGGCTTAACACACTTCTACCCTTTGGCATAAAATCATAAACTACACTATATATGCAGGGAAATCCATCGTCATAGGCTCGGTATTTAGAGCCACCAGTTAACTTGCTTACTACTGTACATCAAGATCTTTCCATCCAGCCCCACTAGTCGCCCAGGCCGATGCTTCGATTGCTATCATTCTAGCCATCGGTGAAAGCTTCCCTGTCCCCGATGCATAGCGTTCTCGTCAAGTATTGAGCCAGACGAAGCTCATGCTTTATCCATGCCCATTCCGCTCGCATCCACATCCGCCCAATGCAGGCAGGAACCGTCCGCACCTGCCATTTTGCGTCGGTGATTTGGTAGTGTGGTATGAGCTGTTTGGCCGTGAGCCGATATGGTAGGCGCGCAAACTTGTCAACCGCCTTCCCTCATAGTCAAGATAGCTCAGTCTATTTTTTATGTCTTTGTTTGTGTGTGATTTTACGTTTGAGTATATGTGTGCCCTAATACGCCAGATAGGGTTTGACAGAACCTCCTAGTCCTAGTAGAAACTTTTGCCAAGAAGTAGCCGCAATAAACTACGATGGTATACGTACAATAAGACAAAGAAAGATTTGTTTACGTTTGCTCAGCTCTCCTCCTCCCTTCTCACTTCTTTACCCTAAAAATTCACACAATCCCGTCCAGAACACGGCAGGCTTTTCTAGCTTTGCCTTACTTTGTCTGAAACAGTCCATCCTGCTGCCACAGCCAGAGACAATTCCAAACTCTGCCTCGAATCACATCCCACCTCTCTAAACAGGCCCCATTCAAAGACAAACCGGTGAAAAACACAACTAAAGAACGAAAGAAAGGAAGAAAAAAGGGAAGAGAAAGACCCTGTTGCCCACCCACACTTTCTCTACTGCTTTTACTACTACTTTCTTTTACTCATACTTCACCGGCAATGTCGTCGTAGTCCATGGCAGAGCAGACCCTACCTCAATGTGACAGCGACAATTGTGTTACTGATACGATATATAGCTATCCCTTGCTCTCTGTCACAATTTACAGTGTACAATATACGGACAGCTTCCAGTAGCTCTTGCTTTTAACCACCCGGTCCTGTCCATCTACGCCCGAATGGCTCATTACCCTCTTTCTTTAACGTTGCAATAGCCTGAACTTTGCTAAGGGCTACCATACTCGCCCATTCTTTAGTTAGTGGCTACCGAGCCCCAGTCAAGTCTCACCGAGCCCTGTCCCTTGTTCATAACCCTGGTAGGAAAAGATAGCTTATCTGACCATGATTAACATGCCAGGCATGCTTATTTTTCTCTTCTTTTCATTCACCCATGCTTGTTTCCATGCCGTGTGCCCGTGCCGTATCATCATCCGTTGATGTGATTTGTGCTAATGGCTACGCACATGAAATATCAGCCTCACCTGGCTTTTCATTGCGACTTCTTTGGCCAAGGACAGCCTGAAATCGATGGAGTGCAATCGTAGATGCATTGCGCCCTGCTTTGAGTGCAAGCATATGTCATTTTTGCCTCATTGAACAGGCTAGCCAGGACTGATCGTCTAGAACTTCTCTGGACCCTAATCAGTCGCCTACGAACTTTTAAACCCTGCTTATTACCTTTCGCCTTTTGTTTCCCGAACAAGCCACAATATCTCCAATTTATAAGCAATATGGCAAATAATTTTTCTGATTATAAATTTGCTATCTTGTTACATATATAACCCATTTGTATCGTGGAGATACCTTTGCTATCAATTTTGTTTGTTCCGGCAATTTACCGAATGTCGCATGTATATCGTGTAGTATCCTTCCCGAGGATGGCAGGAAAACTCTCATGCATTGCAATGCTCTTCGTATTGGGTTACTGTTTTACGGATGCTGCATCTAAACGGCTACGAGTATCACTAATTCCTTTGGGTAGATATAATAAGTGTGTATTGGCCTCTTTGGCTACTAGCTGCCAAGGGACAGTTGTATCAGGCAAGACTGCGCGTTACGACAAGCAAATAATGCAACACCTCTTTAATGAGCTATCAAGTTCTCTGTGTGTCTAGAACATTAGTACTTTGGTATAGGTTCCGGCTATCTGGCGTGCTCTCGGTTATCAACACGTCCCCAGCCATCACTTAGTCTGCTGTCATCGAATATCAGTGCTTGATGACACTAACGAATAATTCTTCCAATTAGGTGTTGATACTAGCATATGTTTGTTAACAAACACACAAATTATTCAGCTTGCCAAGGTATAGTCACTGGTGTCTTATCGCACATCACACATCATAACTACACATATAACGTCGGAGATGCTTGTGCTCTCGGCCCCGCAGCTACATCTGTGTCCTGTTTTATATCCTAGTGAAGGATCCATCAGTTATTGAAACTTAGCTGACTGCACGACCAGGAATGCAAAAATTACCAGCACGGCGTCGTTTGTTGTTGCGGCGCAGTGTCACGGTCCAGGCAGATGGTAGGAATGGGCTGCAACTTGCATCCTCCTCAGGAAAATTCTTCTCACTGACAGTAGTACTTTGCTGCATATTTACCTATATCTGAGCAGTAGCCAGAGATATGGCAAGGTTTTATTTACTATGTGTCATGATTGGTTCTGCCTGTTGTTCCCTGGTCGAGTTGCTGAGATTATCGCCTCTCGAAAAGCTAGAACTCAAATAGACGGTATTATAATAGCGGTCAAGCACCCGTTTGCCTTTTAGTTCGTCACGAGCAAGGTCTATCCTTTCAGACACAAGCTGAAATTGGTTCTAGATGCTTCATTGAAGCACAAAACGTCTAAAAATTTACCGGAGGCTAAGCAAGCTCGAGCTACTAGCTCGAAATCCATAACAAGTCAAGACATCATGATCATCACCGCATAGGCGATGAATCTAATGACTGCATGGACGTCTTCCTTTCTGTTTTCTTTTGGGGAGTCTTTCACCTGCAGGTCTGCAACCTACCAAATGCAAAATTCCCCTCGTGAATGCTACGGTGGGGTGATTCACGGCTCACAAGCTTTCCATATACCCCTTTAGGCCGTCGGCAGCTACAAGCTAAGAAAATTCTCATGGTTGTGACGCGACTCTGGTTTTGAACATGCTACTATTTTTGCAACTAGTTCATTCACGAGCGCATGTTTGCAGTTCTTCTGGGGTTCTACCACAACGCAGTCCAACAGCTTCCTACGGTCCAGCAAAAAAAGCACAGATTGAGGTAGAAATAAAGGTCAAAAGAAAATAGCCTCTCATTTTGCTACAAGCCAGACTAGTCAACGATTGGTCTTTATCTCGATCGAACAGACCACCAGAACTAAAATTGTAGGCTTCGCTGAAGAGTGTTATAATATAGACAACAGGGTATGTCTCGCACGTTAGCTCATTCGCTCATAGCCGGTCTTCGACAGGCATGTAACAATGTTTCGCCCCCTTTAAAAAGCTTTTTCTATTCATTTTTTCTTCACTCTGTCCAGTCTATCGTGCACGGACATATATAAGTGGTGCATAAAGCAAGGTGTGCCAATATAGGCACGTCAATGACGCCATATAGTCAGGGATGTGGCCTGAACTACTGAGCCAGGCGGCTTTGACGGAGGTCTGTAGCCAATGAGGAATTTTATCATCAGTAAGCCCATCAGCGTTGAAGACCTGTTTTATGACCTGTTTTACCTTATTTTATTCTCGGATGCAAACAATATTACGATATTGACACGAGCAACTGAAAGCCTGCAAGCTGGTTTCTTGAGCCATATAATAATCTAGAAACTTGCAAGTACAAAACTAGACTTTGAAGGGGATAGATAAAAAACAGAAATACGGACGATACATTTACACAGGTCAACAATCAAATTGGCACCATAGAAAGTATATTTCAGCTTACGCCGATTGTTTTCGAGTGATGAATAACAACGGGTAACGTGACCATAAAAGACGCGGTCAGTAATACTTCAAGTTACAGAAACTACGCGAAGACGAAGCTTCGAGAAATATTGAGACTGCGTTTGTTACAGTTGTGATGCAGGCAAACCAGCCAATGCTTACAAGGATAATTGGTGGTTTAGTACGCAGTTTGCCCAGGAAGCATGAAGATAGTAGATAAGAAAGCGTCTCAAAACGCATTGTGGACGGCACGATAGAGCTAAAACGCATTTATTGTTTAGGCTAGCTCGCCGGCCGAGAGATAATCATGATGAAAAAAAATGCAAAGAAACACATAGTGAGAAAGAGACGAGAAGTTGCAGTCAGGAGACAAATCCAGCAGTTGCTTATGATATGAAGAAGGACTGATAAGCCAGATGCTATATTGCCATCGACGATGATTAGCTGGCTAGTCAATGCCAAAATTGAGGCCTGGCAACAGCAGCAACTTATACCTACTATGATCATACATAATCTATGATACTCCGTTGTCGAGCGGCTCGAGATATGTTGATGACTAGAGGCTTGCTAAGTGCTAAGTCCATGTACGGTCACACTACATCTCATCGAATAAGATCCATATAGGAACAAGCCGTCGATCAGCTAAGACCTCCAGCGCAACCAGCAAGGGAACCCGGTCTATATGGTTGGTTGGCTTGAAACAGAGTTGATATGGCTGAGAGTTCTAAGGACACGAAAACAAATGTTACTACTGGCAGAACTCTGAGCATCATACAAGACAGAGCAATTGCTTAACATTATGGTTGACAAATGACTTGGACCGCATTATTGATGCACTTGCGTCATTTTGGTATCAGTATTGATTAGCTGCCAGTACTATATTTTCCTCTTTGATAGTGCTATGGCAATATTTTAGTACTAGAAGAGAAACGCAAGTCAGCAATAACAACATAGTAAGATTTATAAGTAACCAGTGCCCCTTCACTTTGATCTAGTGAGCCCGATATAGTGAAGGGATGCAGAAGGACGAAGGAATAAGGCCCTTGATAAGTAGCCAGCAGAAAGGTAGTGGCTGTCAAGTTAGTGCTTTATCAAGTCAAGTACTGACCATCAGTCTTGTTCTAGTAACACTGCAGACAATTTATAGCCCTAGACTCAAACAGGAGCTTCAGGCTGCAGATTCAGACGCTGATACGCGCGAAGGAAAATTAGCATCATGAAATGCTACGTAGTACTACAAAGAAAGAAACAAGCTGTTTTTTTGATGGTGTGATGTGACTGTGATATGTGCCGGCTGTTGTTGTAAGATTCTAGGACCCTGCCGATTTTTGGGTGCTTTCTTTTGCCTAGAAAAAGAAAGAGTCATTTTTCAATAGAAATAAAAGAATGGTAAGGTGGTGGATAAAATCCGACAGAATTGTAATCTACAATGAGAGTCCAGCGGGTGAGACGAGGCTTGTAATAGGCTGTATTGACAAGGAATCGTCCTCCGTAAACATAAGCAAACAATCATATGGACATGATGCTACAAAAGACATTTCAAAACGAGGCTAGGCCCAGAAAGGGTTCTGTATATTGATCTTGGATCTACAAATTTGATAATGGCAGCGGGACTCTATTCGGGCGAGAGTCCGAAGAGGCAGACCGGTTGAGAGTTATTGTAAGAAAGAGTACTAGAGCTTTTTTTTCTTCGTTCCCTCAAGAGAGAAAGGCGCCGAGATGGGATCTTCGTCTTCACTAGACTCAACAAGTCGTTGGATCGCATTGTCTAGGCTACTACTTTCTTTTCTCTGGCGTTTAAGCTGCTTCATATATTGCCTCGTATTGTTTTGGAGTATTGGCCTATAGCTGCGTCTGTTTCTTATTGCTTTAGTCCCCAAGGCAAGTTGATAAATGGTGCCTTTCATAAGGCCAGTACTACATATGTCTAAATCTGTGGAATATCATCGGCCTAAACCGCCTATAGAAACAAATTTCAAGTTCTTAGGCTGTGGCATGTAAACAGTACCCTATAACATTGATATTAATGACCGAGAAGCCCTGAGGGTTTCTGTTTGGCAGAAGAGCTATAGACACAGTATTAGGCAGCGTTTTAGTCTATGTCCCCCTTGATGTGGAACTTGACGCGTAGAAGGAAAAAAAAAAAAAAAAAGAGAAAAGAAAAAGGAAAGCCAAGGGCCAGCCAATCGAGTTGATGCTCACCAGTGAGTATCCTGCCAAAATCAGAGCATGATGCAACTACACAGGAGTCTTTCTTCTTATTTTAGCTTTGTTATCATCAGCGTTGCATTGTGGGAACAGGTAAATTTTCAAATATCCCTTGTCTTACTTGGCCCATGCCTTCTCAACCTTTATTTCCTTTTATTCTTAGTGTCGCCATGGTTCTAGAGAATGAATTTAGACTAGAGATAGTTAGTCACTTTTATACATTACATAGATACTGTTACGTCAAGTACGATCTTAGCTATATTCGAGTAACATTTGATTACTCCGACAATGTCAAATTGTAGACAGAGGAAGAAAATAAAACAGGACAGAGCAAAACAGAGACAAAAGGAACGAGTCTCGTGGTCTACTTTTTTCTTTGATGAGAATGTTCTAATCTAAAGGCCGGAAGCAGTGCATTTCTTGTCGTGAGAGGGTTTGGCATCCTTTGTTTTTGTTTTCTTTCATTTTTCTCCTTTCCCGTCTGTTTGAGAACAGTAACGAGTACAGTTAGATAGTCCTTGTGTTATTTGTATACCACGTAGTCTTCAGTCGTGAGTCGGCTCGGTTCGGGTCTTAGCAAGATAGGATCTGGCCTAGAAATGGAGATCTTATAGTGAATACTACCTATCTTCTAGTGCTAGCCACAAAGTGGAAGTGTGTATGCTATCGTAGCGCTAGATAGGCTAAGATTAGCAATATATTAAGATATGTAATGTAGCATTGTTTTTGCTCTTCTTTCTTTACACAATCGTAAGCCATTGGAACTGAGCCTATTATACCTTTTGTTCTATTTTGTTAGGCCAGTAGATGGGATTTCAAGACAGATACTACTTCAAGAATGGACAAGTTAGAGAAAAAAAGAGAGGGTACAAACTTGAGACAAGGACTCAGGCCAAGAAACTCAGGCCAAGCACAACATCACTTCGTACAGATATGGATATAAGGTATACCTAATGTATCTGCCTAACGTACCAAGACTCCGCAAATGCAAACAATGTCACGGCTTTATCATGGTCATCCTATGGCCGGTGTTCTTGTTCACGCCGTTACATCATGTTTGTTATAGTCTGCGCAACGGATTCGTTTTGCTTTACTTGGGCCGACCTTCTGACCGATTGACTTGGCTATGCTGTCTTGCTTGTATCGGCAGTGTCGGGGACTTTTTCTTGGATTCTCATGGGGCGTCGTGAACATCAAGCGGGAAGGTAAAGTTTTGAAAACAAGTTTACAACATGCAAGTTTCATACATCTGACGCTACTATATCAAGCGTTTTGGCTACGTCTTGATGTTATCAGCCGGTGACCAGAACATACTGCAACGATGGTCCACGATAGTAGGCTTGGTAGCAAGAAGAAAGGAAGGATCAACATGAAGAAGGAGATTGAGGAAGACGACGTCATGTAGGGTGGTTGCGTTGATTGGAATCCTGCGACAACCCGTGATCTGTTGACCTTGTCAGTTGAGCAAGCAAATCCGTAGCTCATTTAGGGAGGGGAGATTAAGACTCTCATAACTCTCAGCTACAAATCTTGTTTGATAGAGGCCCAGGTCCGAACAAAGAAAGCACATGTTATTAGTGAGTTGCTAGATATTTTTTTTTTTTTTGGGGGGGGGGGTTTCATGGAGAGGCCATCCTGTCTTCATGGAATTATAGAAAGATGGCTAGTGAAACTCTGGTGAAAGTCATCCGGTAGTATAAGCAGATAGGAAATACATTAACCGGTAGAGGCAGAAGATACAGTAGTAGAACTGATTTCAGCCCAGCTTAAGTCAACAGCTGCAATTAAGCGAAACAAGCTATTGCCTGACTAGACCAAAAAAAGTGATAAAGAAACAAGAAAGAAACGTCCACTGCAATCTATATAGGCGGCTTGGGTGGCATCGCATTTGACACGATTGCGGGAATGGGCGGTTTGCGCTTGGATATGAGGAAATGCCATGTTGCATGCAATGTATCGTGCAATACATTGGGTATGTACAGTAAGTAGGAGGTCACGGTAAAGGAAGGCTTTCGGAGATGAGATGCAGCAAGAGTCCTTCCACGAACATGAAAAGTAATCAGCGTGTGTAGGTAGATGGTTGGATGGACCGGCAACGAGAGGTCAGTGCATCATGTCACCCTCACAGGGGCATATCAACGCACGTTATAGAGAGATAGAGAGTCTAGCTACGAACTAGTCCACCCTAACTTCATATCGAGTTGCTAGGAACAGTTGCACCAGAATCGTCGAGGTGGTGTTACTTTGCTACAGTTGGGCCTCAACCATGACATTATTGCGGCAATACCACAGGTAAGTTAGAGTCACAGCCGCTTTTGGGTTGAAAGAAGGAGATGGATAGAAGGAAAAGGCATTAGAGCCATCATCCTGCAGCTGGCCTAGTTCAGACATGACGGATAAATTATGTGTCGAATCTACGTCTCAAGAAAAGCTAGGATCGAAAAAGCAATGAAAAAAGTATCTAGCCAGGCTGTAATATATGTATCTATTCAGGATGTTGTGTAGGCCAGTTTCTATGCATTTGCGTCTGCCAATACACATGTGCAGAAGCTGCAGGCCAAGGAATAATTTCAGCACTACGCATTCTTCAGGTTCTGAAAGTAGGATGGCTTCATGTTCCCACAACAACCTAGCAGAACGGTTGTGAAGAGAGGTCCTTTTAAACTGGCACCATAGTTTGCAGGAAACCCAACAAGAGAGATAGATGATACGGAGACGAGCTTAGGGAGAGCCGGGCCGAGATGAGGTCAATGCGACTACGACCAGTGATAGAAGCAGTAGCTGTATAGCATCTGTTGAACAGCGTGATGATCGTCAGTCTAGGGCTGCAGTATAACCCATAGGAGCAGCACCAGCAAAAGCTACTGATCGTCTCACGATCATGGCACTTGGTTCTATCTTATTGTCGGGCGTATATACCAGTAGTAGCCCATCTCTTATTCGGGCTGCGTCGTTTGATTGCGTAGCAATGTAGGTAGACGTTAAATATACACACACTCTCTCTCTAATTCGGGCTTAGTTTGATGAGATTAGTGGGCACATTAGTGAGCAGAGATATCGTAACCTTTTCGGTTAATTTTGGGCAATTCTTTTCTACTATCTAGAAGAATGTATCCAAAATTAGCTACGACGCTAATGCAATCGTTGATTGGATAGCTATATGCGTATATATGGGGATATGGAGACAGCTTGACATCATCGCAGACGAAGCCCTTTGAGTCATACTGTTTTCAATCTTAGCAGTAGAACCAAGAGGAAGGAAGGAAATGAATCAAAATAAAGGGGAAATTGTGAAATATTCTCATTGGAAGACAAGCTGAACTAAGAACTGCCTCACCATAAGACACTATCTGATACAATATATGTTATGGTACACGGCTATCTTCAAGTGAGAAATGGAACGGCACTCCGAAGCTAACTATAAGGCTCTTGATGTGCAAAAAACTAGCCAGGAACTAAAACTTATGACCTTTCTGCATCGTCTATTCTCAACAAGGTCCGAATCCGAAGGCAGCAGGCGGATTTCTGCGGCCAGCCGACGGCTTTGCTCTAGTATTGGCGTTGTAATACAGAGGGTTTTGATCATGTGACGCTGTCTAACCCGATCTCACACATCACAAAAGTATACACACTGTAGCAGATAAAGAACGAAAAAACTGGTGAGGTCACACGGCGTCTTATGTACGACAGCGTCCGGGTGATTATTGATATAGTATATAATAAGAGTAAAGTGCTAGGTGTTTACAACAGGCCAGACCGGACATGATTTATATCGCGAACTAGAAATGAAAGGAAGAAATATATCAGAGATCGAGGCACGCGCTTGCTTATATATATATAAGTGCATCGCGCCATGATATGGATATGTGATGATAAGAATATAAGACATAAGAGATATTTAAGACATAAAAGAAAAGGAAACAAAGAAGCAGGACAAGGTATGGCACAATCTAAGAGTTGAAAGTATCAGGGCCAAAAGAGAGGAGGGGGGGGGTTTATAAGAAGAAATATAACATGCAGGTAAGTAGGTAATTAGAAGGCCCTTCCACCTTCACCATTGATAATATCATCCTGTCTACTAGATCTATCATGAAAGCAGCCCAGGCTAGCTTACAGTAGTAGAGACAAGCCACCAGCTATTCCAACTGCCGTCGAGAACATGACTGCCAAGGCTGAGACGCCTGCGCCGACTCCAGCTCCCGCCGTCTTGACGGTGCTGTTGCTACTCGAGGTAGCTGAAGCAGACGCACTACTGTCCGCCTTAGCACCTGCATTGGAACTGGCGCCGGCATCAACATTCGTTTTAGCTGAAGCCGTGGCTGTAGCGCTGCTGAACACCTTGGCTGCGGTCGTGGCATCATTACTCGTGCTATCGCTAGTGCTAGTAACGGTGGCTGTCGTCGATGTAGATGTCAATGTCGATGTTGATGTTACAGGAGTGGTGGTTAGTTCCACGGCTGGAATATCAGTAGCGCCATCCTGGGCGGTTATAGTAGCAGTGGCCAGCACTGACGTGAGCTCAGCCGCTGCAGACTCGACGGCTTCGGTCAAGTTGCATTTGCCGGTGACAGACGATAGAATAGTGCTGTTGCTAATGCTCAAGAGCTCCTCGCCGCAGTTTGAGTATGGCGCCAGGTAGGCGTTCTGGTTCTGCACATCGAAGACGGCGTATACGCTGCGCAGGAAGGTATCACCCAGTAAAGTAAAGTCAGTGCTAGGAGTCAAGCCCAGCCAGCAAGTGGGCGGGGAAGTCGCCAGCGTGCGCACCATCTCGTGGTAGGGAACTTTAACAATCAGACCGTTAAAGGCAAAGTCGACGGTGCCGTTGGTTTTGGCGATATCGCAGTCGACAGAGTAGAAGCCGTTGCTCTCAACGCCATTAGTGGCGCCAAAGTCAGCAGCAATGGCGTTGGCAACATCCGGAGGTAGCAGGGTCAGAGTGGCGCCAGAGTCCAGGAAGGCGGGTATGTTGGAGCCGTTATAGGCGGCCGAGGTCTGGCCAGAGGGAGGAGTGATAGTGATGTTCTCCATCTGGACCCAGTAGCGCGGAACGCCATCGGGCGACGAAGCGGCGGGGATAATCGGTAGCTTGGTCAGCTGACCGGCAAACTTAGCCGTATCGATGCCGCCGAACACTAATACACCGTCAGTCATATCCTTGGCACCCAGGCCAATGGAAAAGGCACGAGTTTGAGTGATGTTATGTTCGGCCAGCTCATCGATAAAGTTCTTGTAAGAAGTAGTAGTGCCGGAGCCATAGCCAATACCCAGGATGCCAGCAAACTGGTCCTCGGTATGGTTGGCCACGCCAAACTGAACGCCGGGCATGGAGGCAGAAGCGCCGATGCCAATAGTATCGGTGTAGTAGGTGATGTTAGCGGCACCAATGCCGTACCTGAGGCTCTTGCCGCCAGAAGGGCCTTGGGCAGTAGAAGAGTTCGCGGGAGCATACTCGCCGACGGCTTCACAGAAGATCTTATCGCCGGATGAGAGGTTGTCACAGGAGGGGTTGACCCATAGCTCGAAGGAGCCTGTGTCAATTTGAACATAGATAGGCTGCGGAGGCGTGCCAAAGTCAACTAGATATATGGGTGGGACGAACAAGGTTCAGAAAAAGGTCAGTCTCTGTTGGTCTAGAAGTAGGAGGTAGTTATAGTCGAAAGAAAAGAGTAATAGTAGGCAAGGGGAGAGAAGTGAGTCTAAGCCAGCTTCGAGCTTATACATATGAAAGTATGTATATAATACTGAAGTCCATACAGATTGGTTCCCTCCATGGTGCTAATGCTCTTGTCTGAGAGGGCTGTTTTCTGCTTTAGAAAAAAAAAATTTATCTTCTCTTAGTAGAGCCTTCAATGTCCCATATCCTCCGTCCTTACTTTTTTTTTTCACTTTCCTCTGCCGAAACAATGAATATAATATGAAACGAAGTATAGAAAATAATAAGAATGTAATGAAGACGGTCCCATCACCTTTCACCAGGAAAGCCAGAAAGGCCACGCCTCCACGATTATTCCCAATGATATCTTATCCGATCATTCCTTCCCGAGCATAGACTAAAGTAGACTGAGACTACCTCAGGACATAAAAGATATAACCTAAGACTATTTTTTTTCTTCATTCTCCTATTCTTTACGTTTCCAACCCCGCCAGAAGACAGCATCAGTGTGAGAGTTCCAAGACATGTATATAACACGTAAGGACTTGCGGGACAACAAATAGAAGTACCCACGCTGGATATCTCGATCTCATTACATCCTGCGACCTCTGACGTGAGAAAGAAAAGAGGAGGTAAAGATACTCGGCTTGGCATTGGTACAGAAAACAAAGCAAAGAAAACAAAACAACAAAAATAGAAGCCCGCAGGTTAGGCAGAAACAAACGCAACATATGTTTGTGAAAAGGAGAGGAAAGATGAAGTAGTCTTGGGAAATGACAGGCGGGTGAAGAGGGTTTGTTTACTTACGCTGAGCATAATACGACACATCGGAGCGGTTGGCAACAGAGATAGAAACAGCATTTCCATCATCGCGCTTCTCCTTCTGCAGCTTCTCCAGCACCTGTTCAACCTCACGCGAGCCGCGACGGGTCAACCCTGGCTTCTCCGATCGGATTATAGGCATCTTGAGGACGCCAGAAGGAGTACGGCGCACATTACGGCCGTACTCGGAGCGACGCTTCTGGCTAAAGTGCGAGACAGGCGAGTTTTCAGCATCGGTGGGCGGGCGCAGAGTGACAGGATGGTCGCCAGTCACGGCGTGCTGACGCTTACCGATAGACACTGTCACGGGTAGCGTGATACTGAAGGCAGATTCTCCATCGGTGGTTTCAGTCGGCAGGTCGCGCTTGCTCTGAGCAGGAGATACAACGGGTACGTGTAGGTTAAGCAATGGTGTGGAGCTCAGCGAGAGATCAGATGAGCGCTTGGCCATGGACGACGATGAAAATGGCAATGCGATCTTGTACAGGGCCGACGGATCATCGGAGACAACGGGCAGGCCGCGCGCGTCAATGGAAATTGGTAGCGTGACTTCAAAGATATCCGATAGGTCAATATCCACGGGTAGATCGCGGTCGATCAGCTTGAAGGACACCGGAAGCATCATCTCGAATGACTCTCCATCGTTGCGCTTGCTGATGACAGGCAGCTTGATCTTGTACAGAGCCAAAGGGTCATCAGTAATCACTGGCAGGCTGCGGGCCTGCTTGCTGGTGATCGGAATCGTGATCTTGTACATAGCCGAAGGGTCCTCGCTAATCACGGGAAGTCCACGCCTGTCTAGCAAACCTTCCAGCTGTGAGATATCACCGATGGGGAGTGAGATGCTAGTCAGATCAGAGCCAATGATCGGCAGGCCGCGAGAGTCGACAATAGGCAGCGTAATGGTGGATTTCAAGCCATCATCATCAGTTAAAGCAGACAGAGCGCGCTTGTTCTCAGTAGAGTCGTTGATTGGCACCGGCAGGGTGATAGTGAGAGAGCCGTTGACTAGGGGAAGACCGCGGCTATTCCGGAACTTAGCTGAGTTGACTAGGTCACGCTTCGATTCCCCTACGGAGAGGGTCTGGTTTGAGCTACTGTCATCGGTGGGAATGACGGGAAGAGCACGGCTCTTGGTGATCTCGAACGGGAGAGCGGCTATAGAGCGGGCCTTGCGCGTAAAGTTGGTGCCATCAAGGCCGTTCTCGAAGATCTGCGGCCAAGCCGAGACGATAGGTGCCGTCAAGGCGAGATATAGGACAGTGTAGCGAACCATCGTGAGAATTAAGGGTTTTGGTCGATGGTTAGGTCGGTACTGGAGCAGATACGCCTTTCGCAACGCCACAGTGAAGGAAATGACGAAAAAAACAAAAAGAAAAAGATGAGACTACAAGAAGAAAATAAGAGAAAGTGAATAAGCCGATGAAAGGATGACGAAAGCCCGCGTCAAAAGTTAAGTTTGAGAAAGTTAGCAGGGCGAGTTTCTACTTGGAAGATAGACCTCACAAGTTCTCTCGGACTTTTTTTCTGCGTCCTGAAGGCTTCTGATCTCGGACTATCACACGAAGAGATGCAAAGAAAAGTAACAGTAAGAAAGAAGAAAAGAATGAGAGCCCGGCTCAAAAACTCGATACAACAACTTAGCTATAAAAGAAAGAAACAGGCAATAAACGAAAGAAGGGGTTGAGACGCAGGAGCCAAGAAGGATAAAAAGGGACAGGATCTCAGCGACTAGTTGGGATATTATACTAAAGTAGCAAACAAGCAATAAGTGTTATGACTTTGCTAAGCAGAAACACCAAGGTGGACTAGTCGAAACAGATTCTAGGCCTAGGCCACGGTGATAGATAGCGTTGGGTGTAATACTGTGAGTATGAGGGCTTTGACTCTTGGCTGTAACTCTGCTGCTTGCTTATTAGGCCTGGCCTAGCTTAAGCTCCTCCTCCTTAGCAACCAACAGGTTACCAAAGGCTCTTGCTTCCCGTAACGCGCGACCGAAGAGAGCTTAGATAGGCCCCTTATTAGTCTAATTCTAAGGCCTAATTGACCCAGTCCGTTTTGCTTCTGAATTATATTTGTGAATGGGAGGGCTTCAAGCAGGGACAGAATCTTCGGTTCTGTTATGTTATTGGCTAAAGAACCCTCTCTCTATATATGTTGGTACCTGTACTGCCATTCGCCTATGCAGATTCTAGAGCCGTGTGCAAATCCGCTTTCATAGTTTATCTCCCTAAATACAAAGTATGCCTTGCCAGAATAGCCGGCCATTGAGCCGCAAACGAAAAGTAATACTCGGTAGAAGCAAGTCAAATGTTCTAGGATGGCTTCCATACATGTCTATGCTTGGATTTCAAGTTGTCATTATATTATTCCTTTTCAGGAGTGAAGGCCGCGTTTTACTGGCCATAAGTTTCGCGTCTCAGATTCGTACCAAAGGAACATCGGATTTTTCCAAGTTATACTATCGAATCAATCTATGCTAAGAGCTACTCGCAATGAGTACAATAAAACTTTCCGTAGTTATTATTGATGCGTAAAGCACATCAGATACAACTAGCTCTGCAACTAGAGCTGTTATGGTGATCATGATCGTCATGATGATTCCAGGCATCGAAAAGGACGCAGCAAGTTAGTTAGTTTTCTAGGGTTTATGTTTTTTTCTTCTTTTTTTTTCCTTTACAGATCCAAGCAGTTTCACTCGACAGTTCTTTGTAATTTGGTTAGTAGATTGATGAACTCCTTCAATAAGATAGCCCTGCAGTCACTGGTTATCTCTTATCCTGCTCTTCTCCCTTTATTTGATGGCTTTGGCTTTGCTTGTCTTAGGCTTGCCTCGCCAGAATGCTATCCTCATTATACCTTGCAAAATGGTTCCTAGTTCATGAACACTACTCGTTTCAGAATTAACAAGGATTGCTTCACCTTTAAGGGGGGGGGGGGGGCAAAAAAGGGAGTAGTCTATTCACAGCTGAACAGGCTAGCCTAGCCAAAATTAGCTAGAGAGCATTTGCTTAGTTTATGTGCTATACAAGCAAGCCTGTAACCAGCGTCAAGCCAGTCAAAGAACAAGAGTTTAAAAAGTCAGAAGTCGGCGGTGATTTTCGTGTAGGTGCAACCCTTTAGCTTGATGTTGTTAACCCTAATTTATGTTATTGTACGCGACGAATATTGTGAACTTAGCATCTCGCAATATGATCGCTTGGATTAAACTATTATTCCAATTCTTATCAAGCTTATCAAACTCATACCAGTACATATCTACATAAGTCTATGACGCGGTGATCGGCCGTGACATAATAACTAACTGTTCACTGCATATCGTAAAACAAGATATAATTTAAGAATTAAGAAGGAATGCCAGCTTAAGCGCAGATTTTCCCTTTTTTCCTTTTCTATATTTGAGTTGAGTAAGTAAGGCCATCATGAAATATTTATCCCAGTAGCCATTCTATCTCTGCTATGTAATCGTCTGAGATCCCAGGTGTGATCAAGTTCATGAAGAATCTGGCAGAAACAGAACGTTTGGCGCAACTGATACTCTAGCCTGCAAGTATGTATGATTGTCGTTTGAGTTTTGTCTTGTAATGCTTCAGGGCTAGAGGGTTCGTATGTTTTCTCATTGAACTTCTGACTGTTTTCTCTGTCGTATAAATATTCCATCTGGTAGCTAAGCCAGATATAATTGATTGCATTGCCTAGAGATGTAGTTAGACCTGAACTACACACTAATAGTAATGCCTTGGTTCTAGATTTTCTAAATGATTACTCGATTAGATGTTAACAAAGTTGTTAATCAGTACTAGTTAGTACTACAAAGTACCTTTTCGAGCCCTTGTCTATTATATGGGCATTATACGTTTTCCCGATAATCTGTCCGATGTCCAAGCATTGGCAAGGTGGTGGTGGTGTCTTAGGCTCTGTTATCTTGGCTCAAGCACATAATCTGAGGCTTCAGCAGAGACCACCCTCAACAACACACAGGCCTCGTCATGCAGTTATCGAGGGTTGCTTTTCTATATTTCAGTAAATAGGATTTTTAGCATACATCAAATGTACACTTTTCAGTAAGCACTTGATTCGTCCTCAGCTCGGACTAACGTATCGAAAGATCTGCTTGAGCTATGAGCTGGCAAGATAAGATCAAGTTGAGCGCCCACCTCTGAGAGCTTCGGCTTTTGTTTGACTACTAGCGCTTTCTTTTTTAATCTTCATCGTTTTCTATACTGCGCCCTACGTCACATTACATACAGGCTGTTAAAAAAATCGGCACAACCCGTCGTCTTACTTTCATTTTTATTTCTTATTTTTATCTATTTCCATTCTTTGCATAGCACAAGGAGCTGAGCTCTTGTGCTCTATATCATCAATTAAGCACTGTTATTACTTGGCTTACTGCATATTCTAATCCCGGCAACCAGATAACGACCATTATGATACGGTCACCCATGATGTATCGTCGGCGACACGGCTTGTTGTTGCTGGCCAGTACTATCATCCTCATAATAGTTCTTTCCCACCAAGCCGTGATTCCAGCTATGCCGACCATGGACGTAGCCTCACTTCGATCAACTCTCTGTGCAGTGCCGCCGGACACCGCTGAGCAAAAGGTTCTCTTCAAAGATGAGAAAATGGAGGAAGCTAAGAAGCACGGCAACGGAACCGTAGCCGGAATCGTAAATGAGCATTTTGATGGAACCGTATCCAAAACCGATACCAGCGATGAAAGCGAAAATAAGACCGTCATCATCTGGCCGCAATATCCATCTATCTTAGATGAATCTTACCTAGAGACCGTCGCTGGGCTTTCCGATCCCAATACTACTACCGTCACTACATTGACAGCCGAGTCCAGGCTGGCTATCGTCACCTTCCTGGACCAGGATATGGAGCAACTCGGTGAAGACTTCTACTTTGAAAACGTGCGTATGCTGACGTACCAGCTATTGCACGACAGCGCGACTGCCATCCGGCCCGAGCGCCGGCCGTACATTTCATGGATTGTGGCTGTGGGAGCCACCGTGTCTCCTGAGAAGCGCCAGCAACTCATAGCTGACGGTGCCGAGATCGTGGAGATCGAGGACTTGCCTGGCGTGGACGTAGAGGAAGTGAACCAGGGCGACTCTCGCTGGGCTCACGTCATGAACAAATTACGACTGTTTGAGTGGGTGCAGTACGAGCGCGTTCTTTTCCTCGACGCTGATATGGTGCTGCAGAACCACATCGACGACGTTTTCTACATCCCTGAGTCGGTTTATCCGCGCCAGACCAACCAGGCCCGCGCTACCAAAGGCCAGGCACCCATGCCCGATGAATACGTCTTTGTGTCTCGGCCAGACGTGGCCTACATGAACGGCGCAAACCATGCCTTCCCTGACGACCCGATGTGGACAGCGTCTTATTTCAATGCCGGCTTCTGGCTAACGGCCCCCGATAAAAACATGTTCAAGTTCCTGATGTCGCTGATCACTGACCAGGAGCGCCGGCCATTCACCACGAACCTGCCTGAACAGAACATGCTCAACTATGTGTTCCGCCAGTGCGATTTCTTCATCGATCAAGAACTGCGATGCAAGATTGGCGCGCCACAGGGCCCGATGCCATGGACGCGCATTGGAGCGCTCTGGAGCTCGAACCGGCCGAATCTGCGTGATTATACATTTGGTGTGCGTGCTCTACATTACAAGGGTTGGGAGATGCCAGAGGACTATCCAATGTACAAGCTGTGGGAGACGACATGGAATAAAACCATCGAGACACTAGGAAGTTTTGTCGATCCTTCGCAGCAAAAGGCAGAGGTTGTCGTGAACAATTACCTCGATGATGAAGAGGAGCAGGCAGCACAGATGACAATTGGCGAGATCAGCACTGGTGAAGTCAAGGCTAACAAGGTTAAGGCTAATGAGGTTGATATTAGTGAAACTAAGATCCATGGAGTCAAGACTGACGATATCGAGACGGGTGAGATCAAGAGCTAGTCGCAAGCCTAGCTGTGTATCTTTATGATTCATTGTATGTTTACTATGTTCTGAGGGGAATGATAAAGCGGCGTTTTATTTTATTAGCATATATGAAGTCGGGATCTAACGACATCAAAAGAAATGAAAAGTAGTAACAAGATAATTGTATGATTTTTAAGATGGCGTATAGTGAACTGAAGTTAGAAGACTTTGCAGTATAATAAGTTGATAAGGTCTGCATAAGGCAGTTTGAGATCTAATGTACTAATGTACAACCAAGAGATGTTCTGGGAGGAAATCCGACGTGGATTGCCCATGCAGGTCCAAGTGTGCCCAGGTGCAATCTTCCATGTTGCAGGGTGGATTCTCCACATCATAGAGGGATTGAAAAAGTTTCGTGATCTGTGTCCNNTCTCATCTTCGCCTGGTGCTGTATTGGCTGGCTTCATCACTGCAATGCGTGCTTCAGGCTCTGATATCTCTTCCCATGTTGTGGGATTGACTTCCAGATTGGGTCGTGGCATGTCTCCAGGACGGTTTTGGGGCATGTGAGTTCTCCTCAGCAGGGCAATCTTGTCGCGGGTTTGATCCAATGTCACATTCTCTGTCGGGTTGATCAGTAGCGGAGAGTGCCTTCTAGGGGCATTGGATGTCC